>JARYGA010054075.1:0-40137 GCA_030545235.1 Helianthus tuberosus | reverse complement strand
ATCACCATTGCCCTTGATTTTCTTGACTGTATATCTCTATAATGTCAACATATACATGTGTGATTTAGTTTACGAATATTTTTCAATGCCGAGAACCTCGATCAGAGAGTAAAAAAGGCGTAAGGTTCACAATGGTGTAAAATTAAAATGGGATATACAGGGATAGGATTCGAGTTACAGGAACAAGGGCCAAACCAACCACCAAAGAATGGAATCGTCGAGTGAAAACACTTGACAACCTCCTAGAAGCAGCTTTTCTTGCCACCGGACCTTTCTCCTTCATTTAGGAATCTTATGCCATCACCAAACACATTCCTTAAATTGTTGCCATTTGTTGAGTGTTTTTTTGGTGTCTAATCCGCATATATATCACCATTGCTGTAACATCTGTGCTTGTAATCATTATGAACAGTTCTATTATCAATAAAACAATGTTATTTGATCCCAATGTTTGTTTGGTTGTGTAAAACATTTTTCATGTTTTGACTTTTATTCAATTTCAAACTCTATATCGCTTTCTAGAGAGTTATTCGCAAACTGGTGCGTAAACGTAAACAGTTTAACGCGAAAAATACTCCAGAACATCATCATATACTTAACATACCTTAAATAACCTTTACATAACTTAGAAATAAGTTTTGAAGGCTTTGGTATGGCAAAAACACGTTAATTTGCTTACGGGGACTAAACTTGACAAACTACGAAAGTATGCCAATTTGAACTGTAACAGACATTCCGGAACATGACCATAAGTTAAACACACCTTAAATATCCTTTACATAGCTTATAAATTGGCTTTGAGGTGTTCGGTGTGCTAAAATAAACTTTTGGGTCATTAAGGGACTAAAAGTGTCAAAAAATGCACAAGTTTGCATTTTCGCGCATAACTTACGGTCTGAATACATCCGGACATCCAAAAATTTATGTAAGCACTAAAATATTTTAGTTTAGTGTTTGGCATGAAAAAAATCCATTCGTCACGCAATTTGGATCGTTTTTCACGCTTATGCGCATTCCGTCGTAATTAACCGAACAACGCGATTGTATGGCTAAACGAACCGACATCCGGCATATTTTTGAGCATGTTTCATGTTCCCTATACTTTAACACGACGATACGCGCTCAGGAACCAAAACTGCAAAACTGCAAAACAGCAAAAAAAAAATATAAAAAAAATAAATAAATAAATAAATGCAGCAAAAAGCCATTTTAAACATAAGTTAGCAGCCCCTAACACTTCCCAAAGTTCAAGTGCCACATGTTAATCTCCTATGGTGGCCAAAATTAGTTACCACAACATTTTGACAAGTGTTCGGCCTAGATCGTGCCCCCTTTTCCAAGAAACGATCCTAACGGTTGTGGGTTTACTATAAATACCCAACCCATTTTCACTCATTCCTCACTAGAATCTGATCTAAGTTGAAACCATTGTTTCATACCTGAGTTATTTGGATCTAGATTAGCATTCGGGGACCGTTCGTAAGTATTCTTTCGTTCTTTTATCGCTTTCGAGTCCGAAAGTCAAACTTTGTTTGACTTTCTGCATTGACCAGTTTATGGTCGATGCGAAGTTCATTTGAACTTCATAACGTGAGCGTGATCACGATGGTTATAGTCCCTAGTGACTATACCTACTGATTACCACGTTATCTAGGCTCAGTGACGAGTCGTAGTTTCGGTCAGAATACGTATTCTTGCGTATTTTGTAACCAAACTACTTATGGGTATCAAAACCGTTTGTTTTGATACCAAACCTGTTTTATAAACTTAGTTAGGCATGTTTTAGCATGCTTAGCTCGTCACTTTTAGTTTAGTGCTTATATAGGGTCGTAAGGTAAGCGATCTAAACAATCGCTTATACTTTCGAACCCGACCCGTTTGGTCGATCATTAGGATCCGACCAAGCACATTAGGTGACCATAGTATATAGGGAATAACCTTACGAGGTTATACCTTATGGTCGCTTCGTTTAAGTAGTTGTATGATAGGTAGTTTATATGCCTTAGGTAAATTACCAAAATACCCCTTTGATGCCAAAATTCATTTTAAACATATGTAACATAACTTTTGACATCTAAACTGATTTGACAACCATATTAGACATGTTAAGGCATATATTACTTGTCATAGGACTAGTTAGACGGTCCGAACACGTTTCACGCGAACGACGCGTTAAGGTAGCATAAGCTACCTAAACGGGTCGTAATGGGTCTTAAGCACTTAGGATAGGTTTCATTTAGTATGTAGGCTTTAATAAACCATACTACATGAGTTCCCATACTCATTTGGTTTACGAACCCTCATTCTATCCGATCTTCCGATTTAGGTCCGGTTTATTAATGTAGTTACCTATATTAGGTGCCGTTTGATATTCCGAGATCTCTAGCATTGCTTGGTGGTTATCTTAGGACTTCTGAGCAATCTCAAGTGAGTACATAGAACCCCCTCTTTTAAATGTTTTCAAGGTGTTTATGTGAGTACATAGAACCCCCTCTTTTAAATGTTTTCAAGGTGTTTATGTGAGTACATAGACCCCTCTTTTACTGTTTTCAAACTATTTTGGGGTGGAACACATGTGCCTACTTGTTACTTTCGTGCTTTCCTGTTTTCACATCATATACATGCTATGTTTGTTAGTACATTATAGTACATGATTTCATTACATTTCATGCTATGTATGTCCATTGTGTGTATACTTAGTACATTGTTTTACTTTACATTTCTGCTATGTATGTTGACTGACAGCATGCTAGCACATTGATTTACATGACTTTTCTGCTTCGTATGTTAACTTAGCATACTTAGTACACTGTTTTCATATAACATGTTCACTTTTGCTATGACATTTGGTTTGCACAAACGAGACTATTATACGTTCATTAACATTAGCTACGCCGCTCGGTAGTAAGTACTGGTACCATAGGACTTGACCAATCCCATTCCTGACATCCCGGGTTTGTTTGGATGTAAGGAATGACTGAATCCGAATACAATTCTTTTGATAACCTTGACTGAAAGGGTTATCCGACTGTCTCAAGGCTTGAATGTATGCGTTAACTTACCACATAAATGTTTGTATCAATGTAACATGTATTACTTTGCGAAACATAACTTTTTGATACATTCAAAATACTTTGTTTTGTACATTTCTACATTTGAACTATTTGACAATACTTTACTTACAAGACATAACATTTGTTACACATTACTTGACTACTTTTGGACTATCAACATTTGACATGGTTTATACAAGGACTTTTGACAATTAGTTTAAACATAGACATTATACATTGTTGGTTGGTTAAGTGACTTAAGTAACGAAATGTGAGTAATATGACACAAGCATGGTGGATACGCCGCTGGTACTTCCTATATATAAGTGTTTGTATTATATTACATATCATAGCGTTATTTAAATCATTGATTTTGGACTTATACATTTTATACAAGTAACATGTTTTCACAAGACTTTGTTTTACAATACGGTTTATTTTATACAACTCATTTTACATGGTTATTCATTTAACCATACATTATTCTTTTACTTATACATATCATCTGAACTTATTGTTTTTCAAGCGATTTACAAAACAAATCAAATTACAAGGTTCATGACTAAACATTTTCTTAAACTTAAGTCATGAATCTTATTTTCACAAACCTATGTATCTCACAGGCATTTTTATGCTGACGTACCTATTTTCACATGTGTTTTCAGGAGCTTTTCCGTAGGATGATGATCGTGACACTAGGGCGGACCTGTGCCTTAGAGATTTAAAATGAAGAAAGACTTAGTTTAATTATGTTCTAAACTCTTTGATTCCTGTTTAAAACAACGAAACTCTTGTGTTTATAAATAAAATACAACTTTGAATGCCATGGTTATGAAACAATTAATTATGTTACAACACTCCCCGACGTTTTCCGCCACGTCTTGTATGTTATACGTGGTCGGGGTGTGACAGTAGCGTTGGTATCAGAGCCAATGGTTATAGGGAATTAGGTTATTAGTAATGCTTTGACCTAGACTATAACCTTACTAGGACCCTAACACAAGTTGTCTTGTGTTTAGATTTTAAAACATGTACATCACCTATCCTTAGGTGATTATCAAAACAAGAAACCAAATTTTTCGAAACGATTTTTGAAAAACAATCATCTGTTTTTGGATGATTTATTACAAGGTTTTGAACCCTCTTTTGTAAGGTTTTGAACCCTTCTAGTTTGACTAAATTTTTGGCCTTGTGCCTTCAAATTTTCAAAATCTCGTCAACGTTTTGGGTTTTAAATAATGTGAACACGTGCAAACTGGAAGAGTGAATGCCTGTATTCTGGGTTTTCTGTCTAGGCAAGCACTTCGTATACATCTCATCAGACACGAGACCAGTTGTGCTTACCTGGGAATTCTTGGGATGAGTGTTCACTTATAGGCGAGCATGTCTTCATGATACATTATTTTCGATCCATTTACTTTGATTAGTCACTGTGCGTCGTTTGTTTGCTTGGTAATGCGGACAAATGACCACCATCTTTGCGTTTGTTAATTTTGTTTCATCTCATTCTTTTCATCCAATCCTCTCACTCGTTTCCTTTCATGTTTTTCCTCTTTTAGAATGCCTCCTCGACGCGAACACCAGATAGCAACTGCCGAACTGGCAGAAATCATTTCGGAGCAGATGGCTGCTCAGTTCCCAAATCTCTTTGCTCAATGGCACGCAGCCAACAACAAAAACAATGCTCCATGCAAATACAAGGGCTTTAGCTCGGCTAAACCACTCAAGTTTAGTGGTTCTGAAGGAGCGACTGGGCTTCTTCAATGGTTTGAGAGCATTGAGAATACTTTCCGCCACGTGCAGTGTCCGGATAATCGCAAGGTCGAGTTTTCTTCGAGCATATTTCAGAAGAGGGCTCTCACATGGTGGAACGGGGTTATGAGAGACATGGGTGCAGAAGTTGCTCTAGCACAGACATGGGCTCAACTCAGGGCCCTTATGATGAGGGAATTCTGTCCTCGCCATGAATAGCGAGCGTTGGAGAAAGAGTTTGATAATTTGAAACAAGATAGTGGTGAGCACAGGGCATATACTGACAGGTTTGAGGAGTTTAGTCTGCTTTGCCCAACTATGGTTACCCCACTCGACAAGGCTATCGAAAGGTACATCGACGGCCTACCTGACTCAGTACAAGACATCCTTACTGGGAGTAACCCTACCACACTCCGTCAGGCGATCGAGTTAGCAGCGACATTGACTGAGTCGCAGGTTCGAAAGGGGATGTAGGTCCGGCTAGGGGAGGATCTAGTCGCCTAATCCTTGTATACGAACCACTCCGGTTGTGCGGAATCCAACCGAAATAGCAAACCGAGATAGAACACGCAATAACACGACACGCAAAGTTCAACGATTAACACCACTTGTATTAAACGTATGAAAGGTTCAGTTACAGCTCAATGTTTACAAATCAGTCCTGTAAACTCTCTCTAGTGTGTGTGTTCACTGCTAACTGTCATCTGCCGAAATGAACACAACACACGGGTATTTATACCCAAACCAGCAGGTCTGGTCGAAGGATCATGCATACCGGTCGAAAGATCATCTTTCGACCAGGAACAGCTCGAACGATCACATGTACCTCGAAAGATGTGATCTTTCGTGGTCCATCCATCGAAGGACCATCTTTCGAGCTCATCATCATCGAAGGATATAAGTGATCCTTCGATGACCATCCTTCGAACCAAACACAATACAAACATAATGTTGACTGTTTGGCCAAGTCAAACCAGGAGGATGGTTGACTTGGTCAAACTTACAGACTAACAAAGACATCGTTTTACATTGTGACCGAATACAGACAAAGTGCAGACATAAGTGCACCAACAAACTCCCCCTTGGCTGCAGCTTTGTCTGGCTTATCAACAACCAGTTGTTGCTTTGTCTCGATCTTCATTCTTGTAAGTTCTCGTGTCTTCAAGTCTTCAATGTCGGAGGATCTTCAAAGTCTTCACGTCTTGAAAGCAGAAAGTGTACCAACAAACTCCCCGTATCACGTAGGAAGTGTGTTGACAAACTCCCCCTTAACATAAGCTCCCCCTTGAGTTATGCTCGTGAAAGTCTTTATCTTTATGAAGTGAGATCCTTGTGGTGTTGATGATGGTCAGCGGCAACTCGATCATCTTTGTCATTTGAGTGCCTTCACGTTGTGTCTTCATTCCGAAGCTTGTCATCGACCATGTTCTCCTAGCCTTTAGAATCTGCACATGCAAGAAATCTAAACGCGTAATGAGAACAACCGCCTGGAATATCATAAGCAAACGACACACATGTGACCATTGTTTTAAACAAACACCGTCCGACAGTTTGAAAGTTTAACAAATTTTATCAATTTTAGGTTTTAACTTTCAAAACTTGCAAATTTCGACCGTTTATGAAGATTTAGTCATTTTTGGTTTTCGTTCAGGTTTCAGGTAACGAAGACTCGAGCTCCAACATCGTACGATCGAAAATAAAGTAGAAATAAAATCTTTTTGGCTTTTATAAAGTTTATATTAAAACACACATAAAATCTTTTTGGAATTTTTGAATATTTCAAATTTAAAGACTGAAAGCATTAAATAAATATTTACAGACATTCTTTTTGTGAGTTTCGAGGGTAAGAGAATCATATCAGTGTACGGTCATGCCAAAACGCTCTCTTTGTTCAATTAGTTAACATTAAGATAAGCATCCTATAACAATTATCGGTATTGTTGTCCACTTAAGCTCAACTTATCAGATGTAATCATGGCGAGGGGATACGTTAAGGTATGATTTATACTTACCGACCGGTGTTCATCCACATCACGACACATTCCCGTATCAAGGTATGCACGAGGGTTCATCTTACCGGTGAGTATACCGATTATCATCTGTTTGACCGTATATGATGTGAGAAACTCACTTATTTTGAATTTGAAAACAAGCCCTATGTGATATAATCACTTATTGATGAGGAACTTGATTTTCGATGCATGAGGGCACAGGAGTAAGTCCGTGAACAGGTCAGTACTTTCGTACAGCAGAGAGACGAACTTGACTCCCGGAAAGAATTTGTGATATATTATCACTTATTTTGTTTGGACATGTGATTGTTGATCACTTATTGAGGTCGTATGCAATATGTACACGTATGTATGGTATCATGGAAGATCTAGACTTGCGTCCCCGTTATTTTTGGTAAAAGATACAACCATGATACCCAGATGATAAGCAGCATAAAGACCGAATATCTCAGAACCTCGGCAATCTCTCAAACGAAATTTCGGTACTAAGACCATATGCCAATGAATGGTTCCCACCTGGTCTTCAGTCGGTTTAAGATTTATATCACCCTGCACACTTTAAAATGATTGTGAGCCTACCGATACATTTTATATAGAGCTGCTTATCGTTTTTCATTTAAAGTTTAAACAGGTTTGGACAGACCACTGATGTACTATCATTTTCTCTTTTGCTCGCCAGGAAACTCATTTTTGTTTTTCTATTGTTTTTGTGTTTTTGAAATTTTTCGATGTTTTTGGATTTTCAAATTTGGATTTACTCCCCCTAAAATCAATAAACTAAGACAAATTTAAAACACAAAGGTATTTACAAAAATGATTTTCCGATGTTGGTTTTACTCTTGCTTGACCTTAATGCCGTTTACCAATAAAAGATAGTCAAATCTTGATTTGTCAAAAGCTTTGGTAAAAAGGTCGGCACGTTGGTCATCGGTGTGGACGTAAGCAACATCGATTAGCCTTTTCTCAAAGCAATCACGTATGAAGTGATACTTAATTTCGATGTGCTTAGTCTTTGAATGCTGCACAGGATTTCTAGTGATCTGTAATGCAGCAGAATTATCAACGTAAATAGGAGTAGTTAGGAATTCAAAACCGTAATCACGCATTTGTTGTTGTATCCACAGGACTTGGGAGCAACAACTTGAGGCAGCAATGTATTCAGCTTCGCATGTTGATGTAGCGACGCACGTCTGCTTCTTGCACTGCCATGTGACTAGGCGATTTCCCAAAAACTGACATCCAGCCGTTGTGGATTTGCCGTCGATTTTGCATCCGCCAAAATCAGAATCACTGAATGCGATCAAGTCAAAGTTATTATCCCTAGGGTACCACAGACCGGTGTCAGGGCAACCCTTCAAATAACGAAAAATCCTTTTTACAGCTGCAAGATGTGAGGCCTTCGGGTTCACTTGATATCTGGCAAGCAGGCACGTTGGGTACATTATATCTGGTCTTGATGCTGTGAGGTACATAAGGGATCCTATCATCGCGCGGTAGTGTGAGGGGCTAACATCTTGACCCTTCAAGTCTGGAGTAATTCCGTGATTTTGTGGCAATGGGGTACCGATGGGCGTTGCATCAGACATCTGGAACCGGCTCAAGATGTCACCAACATATTTAGTCTGATGGATGAATATCCCAGACTCTGTTTGTTGTACTTGTAGGCCCAAAAAGAAGGTCATTTCCCCCATAGCACTCATCTCGAATTTATCCTGCATAACACGCTCGAAATCCCTACACAAAACATCATTAGTAGAACCAAATATAATATCGTCAACGTATACCTGTACCAGTAGAAGATCTCCATCTTGTTCTTTGATGAAAAGAGTACAGTCGATAAGACCTCTGCGAAATCCATTCTCCAGCAGATAATTAGATAAGGTTGCGTACCAAGCTCGCGGTGCTTGATGTAGACCATATAGAGCTTTGTTGAGCAACCAAACCCGATCGGGATGGATAGGATCTTCAAAACCTGGAGGCTGCTCGACGTACACCTCTTCTTCCACCACACCATGTAAGAAAGCACTCTTCACGTCCATCTGGTATACCTTGAAACCTTTGAATGAGGCATAAGCCAGAAAGATCCGAATGGCTTCTAGACGTGCAACAGGTGCATATACTTCGTTGTAGTCGATTCCTTCAATCTGACGAAAACCTTGAACGACTAATCGTGCTTTGTTCCGAATAACAATTCCACGGTCATCCTTCTTGCATTTAAACACCCAACGGGTACCAATCTTCTTGTAACCAGCAGGTTTCTCTACGAGTTTCCAGACACCAAGCTTCTGGAATTGTTGTAGTTCTTCCTGCATCGCTTCAACCCATGAGCTATCCTTCAATGCATCTTTCCAAGTTCTTGGCTCTTCCTGTGAGACATAACACGCGAAAGACCAATCATTCTGTTGACCAGATTCTCGGATAGTTGCATACAAGCCTGCATTGTTGTTATTTCGCAACATGTTTCTTGTTTGAACGCCACTATATACATTTCCGATGATGTTTTGTTGAGGATGGGTATTGTGAATCCTTGTTTCTGGATTATCTTGAACTGGAATATTTGTACCCAGATTGTTGAGATTGAGATCAGCAATCAATTCAAGTCCCGGAATTGACGAAGAGGATGATGCAGAAGTTTCAGCTGTTCTAGGGACATCCACTGGAGGAGTACCCTCTGAAATACCGTGAACTGCTGTTGGAGCTTCTTGATCTGCATCTAGAAATTCGTCATCCTCTGAAGATTCGTTCAATTCGGTAGCATCTTGAAAAACCTCATTGTCGAGAGCATTATTGTTCACTGAAGATGGTTCTTGATTGACTATAATGGGACGAACCAACGGTGAATCTGTTGCATTGTCGCTCTCGAAAAACATCCTTGCCGCAGCACTTTCTTCAACGGCTTCA
This sequence comes from Helianthus tuberosus, assembly GCA_030545235.1. Taxonomy (NCBI): domain Eukaryota; kingdom Viridiplantae; phylum Streptophyta; class Magnoliopsida; order Asterales; family Asteraceae; genus Helianthus; species Helianthus tuberosus. Next base: position 30,419 of record JARYGA010054075.1, on the reverse strand, counting down.
ACATTGATCGAATTGAAAAAGTCATCGTACTCAAACATCCAAGGCTGACCAGGATTTCTAACCGGTAAAGTATGCCTCTGTACTCTGACTTCAGACCATTCCTCGACCCTTTTAGTCTCTAAATTCCAGACTCTTAAGTTTGGGGTGGAATACCCAAGAAAGTATCCCTCGATTGATCTTGCCCCGAACTTTCCATTAGGATCGATAATAGTGCAAGGAGCTCCAAACGGTTCAAGATAAGACAAGTCTGGTTTCCGTTTGTTGATAAGCTCAAAGCAGGTCTTGTTGTGCCTTTTGACTGTAAGGACTCGGTTCATAGTATAGCATGCAGAGGACACAGCTTCAGTCCAGAATGGAATGGGCAGCTGCGACTCTACCAACATTGTCCTAGCAGTCTCGATCAATGTGCGGTTCTTACGTTCAGCGACGCCATTCTGCTGAGGAGTATAAGCTGAACTAAATTCGTGAAGAATACCTTTTGAAGTGCAAAACTCCGCCATGGCATGATTTTTGAATTCAGTACCATTGTCGCTACGTATCCGCCTAACCTTCAAGTTGTAAAGATTCTCAATCTGAATGATCAAGTTTTTAATAATACTGAAGGTTTCACTCTTGTGTGCCATGAACGCCACCCAAGAAAATCTTGAATAATCATCAGTAATCACGAGGCAATATTGATCATTCCTAATGCTTTTGTGCTTGACAGGACCGAACAAATCCATGTGCAAACGTTCAAGAGGAACAGCCACCGTGTTGACTTTCTTTGTGGGGTGTCGCTTCTTCGTTTGTTTTCCTTTCTGGCACGAAACACAGACGTCTTGAAGATGGAAATTTTTAAGAGGAACACCATTCACCAATTCATTTGACACCAAATGATTCATTTTGCGTAAGTGAATGTGCCCCATTCGTCTGTGCCAAGAGATTGTGTCTTTTTCTGTGGCTTTAGAAACGAAACATGTTGCTTGTGCAGACGTTGTGATAGCTTGGCTCATATCAAGGACATACAGATCATTTATCCTTGGAGCCGACAAGAGAATCCATTCTTTTGGGATTTTGAAGCCGGGTTTCAGCACATAACATCCATTAGCATCAAAGTGTACCGAGAACTTCTTATCACAAATTTGAGAAACACTAAGAAGATTGTGATCAAGTTGTTGCACAAAGTTGATCTTGTCAAAGCTAACAACCCCGTTGGAAATCATTCCTTCACCCGTAATGTATCCGCCCTTATCTCCAACAAAAGCAACATAACCTCCTCTAATAGATTTGACGTCGTAGAGAAGCTTCATGTCGCCTGTCATGTGCCTGGATGCCCCACTATCAACAATCCAATGACTACTGATAGTTCCTCCTGGAACACCCTGCACATAAACTCAATCGATTAGTTGGATATGGGGACCCAAGCCATTGTGGTCTTGGGTCTTCCATTCTTATCAACAACAATAACTTCCACCTTTTGATGATTCGGAAATTTTGATGGTCCCCCTGATTCAGTAACCGTTTTCGGTTTCCAGGTCTGTTGAGTTTTACCAGTTTGATTGTTTGAGGTTTTTGAAAACTTTGAATTATCTGGTTTAACTGAAACAGATGGTTTGTGAACCACATCGGTTTTAATTGCCTTTTCAATTTTCTTGACCTGTTGGCGTTTCTGTTTCTTTTCCCTTTCTCTTATGAGTCGGGGATCTTGTTTTACAGAAACAGATCGCCTATGGTCAGTTGGGCCACGGGGATCATCATCTTTTCCTTTTAATTTATGAAGATACGGGCAATTTCTGACAATGTGCCCAATTGTACCACATTCAAAACATGATCTTCGTTCAACAAACCCCGAAGTATCATGTGGTCGTCTTGCCGATGATGAACTTTGTGAACCCGAGGTACTAGGTTTTGAACTACTTGGTTCATTCCTTTTCATCACAGTTGCTTTTTGGACAAAATTTAGGTTAGATTGATTTGCAAACTTTTCAATTTTGTCCGTTCCCTTCGATTTCACAAAGTTCACATTCTTCTTCTTCTTCTGATTCGGCTTCTTTTGACTTTGAGTCGGTGCCTTACCCTTGGGTTTGGTATGATTTTGCTGGGTTTGCACTGTTGGTAATTTCTTATTTCCAAATTGTTTTCTAACTTCAGCCTTTGGGATAGGAGGACACTGTGTGACTGTAACATGTGGTCCTGTCTTTCCCAAAAACTTACTTGTCGAATTTTCAAAGACTTTACTTATTGAAGATTGATTAACATTCTTAATAGGAAAATCTTTGTCTGAGTAAATTTTATCATCACCAACAAGAGTGTACAGCAAATCCACACTCTCCGACTCTTTTGCTGATGTGGACTCGGTTGGAACAGTCTTAGCAGGTTTTGTGGGAGGATCACATAGGATATGATTCTCAAGAGGTATGTCCTCTTCTTTGATTACTGCATTAGACTTTTCCGAATCAGTATCATCAGACTCATCATCAGAAGAATCAGCATCCTCAATCACAATTGGAGGATCCTGATTCTGTTCAGCAGTTACAAATGTATCTGCTGACACATCTGAATCGGATGATACTTCTTTCTTGTATCCGAGCCCTGTTGCAAATTCCTCAACGTCCAAAGGAACAGATGGCTCAAAGTGAGTCCTATACTCCTCATCAGGCAAAGCATCAAAATTGTTTCTCACGGGTGGTGGACATTTCTTATAGCCTATGCATGTGACATCCTTTTTCTCTTTTTGAACATCAATGATGTGATCCAACACATAGCTAGAACTCAAATAACTGTCTAACTTGAGTCGGATCGCCTCACTTTCTGTTTTAACACAAGCCATTTCTTTTTGCATCACCTCAAGGCGAGTGATATACAAGTTTATGTCGGTTTGTTTTCTGGATACCATTTTAGTCAACTCAGTTTTATCTTTCTTTAATGTTTCAATCATTGACTTAAATTCCTTTTCATGGTTTCCATAAAACATGTTGGCTTCAGTGCACTTTGAAAGATCCACTGTTAATTTCTGATTGTGAATGAGTGTCACATCATATTTCTCTTGCAAAGCCTCGTGTTTGCTTTGCAATTCACACCACCTACCATTCACAGAAACATGTTTGTCTTGCAATTCAAACAGACTAGCATGTAAAGCATCGTGTTTGCCTTGCAACTCAGACATGCTTGCTTCCAACTCAGCACATCTCACATGCAAACTATCACAGTTATTACAGCTAACAGAAGTGGGTTCGTCGACACATACCTGACTTGATGAACTGTCGACATTCGCCATAAAGGCTGAATGGAGAGAAGACGAAGAATAAGCAGCTTGATCCACCAAAATAGATCTTCTTTGAATTCCTGCTGCAACTTCATCCAAAAGCTCATCAATATTTGCATCGACTGACGCACTTGATGTGTCATCCACATGATCATCGCCTGAAGCGGAGGACTCTTCATCTGAACTTCCACTATAACCGGAAGAGTCTTCATCCTCAGAAGATTCACTGCCATTGGTGGAAGATTCTCCACCACTGGCGTGCTTAAGACCATTAACCACTTCAGCAAAACAGGCTGTTCCATCTGGTGCATCATTACCCAACTGGATTGACCAATCACAGCCTTCATCTACTTGAACCACAAGTGCCTGGTTGGCATTTGATGGTCCTGCTTGGGTCTGGTTGTTGACAGGCACCAGTGTGCGATCATTGTTCCTCGCTTGGTTCTGATTGGCCCTGTTTCCTTGACCTCTGAAGGGATTCTGGTTCCCATGCTGAGCTGGTCTTGTACATTCACGCTTGAAATGACCACGTTCACCACAATTGAAGCATTTAACAGCTTGTTTATCGAACCCATACTTGGTGTCTTTCTTGCTTTCCAAGCTGGTTCGGCCTGTTCTTTCCATAAAATCCTTTGCTCGCCTAACAGCACTGGCAAAGGCCCACTTGATATCCATCATCTCCATCTCCTCTTTATCTATCTGCTGATAGTCTTCTTGTGTCAGATTAATATTACCAATCTGACCCTCCACTAATCCACAGTATGCGCTCACCACAGTGTTTAGCAGCTCCATATGTTCTTTTGCTACTTCAACACTGACTTTAGAAAAGCTTGAAGTGTCGAGCCGTACTGTATTTGGCTTTGGTTGTTGACCAGCAGATGATGTACTTCCATAACAAGCTTGCTGTTGAGGAGGAAGTGGATTCCCGAAAATATCAGTTGTTCTGATTTGCTGTTGCTGTTGTGGTGCTGGTTGAGGAGCTGGATTAAGCGGATTTCCAAACATATCTGTTGTTGGAGGAGGAGTACCATACAAGCTCGTGCTAGACACAAATGCTGTTTGAAGTGGAGCGTGTGAAGATGGTTTTGCAGAAGTGCTAGAAGTTCCATAATAAATTTCAGGATTTTGTGGCACTGCAACTCTTTTTGCCTTTAGAGTTTCTTCCTGATTCTTGTTTTCCAGGAGTTGAGCAAAATCACCGAAGCTTGTTGTATCCAAAGTGCCATTGTATTTCATGATTTCTATGAAATTACTCCATTGAGGTGGCAGTGCATCTGCAAACTTCTTCACTATCTCTACTGAAGTTGTTACAACCCCAGTATTTGCCAATTCAGTCAGCAAATGGGTAAATCGACTTGTCAAATCTCCTAGAGATTCATTTTGCATACAAACAAAACCATCAAACTCTTTCTTTAGCAGATCTTTTCTTAATTGACGTGTTGCTTCATTTCCTATGCCCCTTATCTTCAATGCGTCCCACAACTGCTTCGTTGTCTTGAAACTGACGAATTGATGATAAATATCTTTGTTTAATGCCTGAGTAAGAATGGCATATGCTTTCTTCTCCAAATCATAGACTTTCTTTTGATCTTCGGTAAGATCTGCAAATGTAGCAGCAGATGATGCAGCAACCTCTATTGTTTGATCAAAATCTGTGATGAACCGCAACCACAACTCTGTATTTTGACCAAGGACATATGTATGAAATCTGTCAAACCATCCCGGATATTCACTTAAATGCATCAACTTTGGAGGCCTATTCAAACTTCCCGTTTCACTTTCGCTTAGTAAAATGCTTTGAACACTTGGAGCTTGATTTGATACGAATGCCCATTGACCGGTAGATGTAGCATTGGCTTGCGAACCCGAATCCAGAGTTGGAGTACCAAAATACATCTCTGTATTTACCGGAACACCCCACATCGAATTCATTTTTGATCAGCCGAAGGATACCTGTCGAAAGACACTTGAAAAATACAAACTGTTAAATACAAACAGACTAAGGATCGAAAGATCAACAGCTGTTCGAAAGATCAACAAGGTTCGAAAGATCACTGTTGAGTTTCGAACAATGTTTTCGAAAGATTCTCCAACGAAGGATCCTTATCCTTCGAAAACGTACTGTAGACCGAAAGATAAATCACGAAAGATGACTTCGAAAGACTCCCCAATCGAAGGATCCTAGTCTTTCGAAAATGAACAGTAGACCGAAAGATGAATGTTTCGAAATGATTCCTTGGTTCGAAGGATGATGATCTATCGAACCTCCACTGATCGAAAGATGGTCTTTCGAGTTCGAAGGATATCTTTCGAACGGTTCTGACACAGTTGACAAACGGTGACAAGTTGGTGAAAAAGGTGATGGGTTGGTAGAAACTTTCTGCGGAAGATATGGTCAGACCATGCAGGTTGCACGAAAACAGGTAAGGGTTCGAATATTATAATCACAAAACCTTTTCCAACACACAAACACTTCTCAAAATTCAATTTTAAGATCAAAAGTGTAGTTTTTATGAAGAACACTATGAAGATCTCAAGAACACTTATAAGTTTTCGGTGAAATATACAATTCCAAACACAAGATTTTGCTAAAATGTTTAATGAAAAACAAAAACAACAAGGTTTTCAACAAAACACCAAGCAAAAACAGTCCGGTTTTCCAGAAAATATAAACTTTAAAACCCGAGAAACAGACCGAAAACACCTCGGTTTTAACAAGGATAAGAGCCAAGGCTCTGATACCACTTGTAGGTCCGGCTAGGGGAGGATCTAGTCGCCTAATCCTTGTATACGAACCACTCCGGTTGTGCGGAATCCAACCGAAATAGCAAACCGAGATAGAACACGCAATAACACGACACGCAAAGTTCAACGATTAACACCACTTGTATTAAACGTATGAAAGGTTCAGTTACAGCTCAATGTTTACAAATCAGTCCTGTAAACTCTCTCTAGTGTGTGTGTTCACTGCTAACTGTCATCTGCCGAAATGAACACAACACACGGGTATTTATACCCAAACCAGCAGGTCTGGTCGAAGGATCATGCATACCGGTCGAAAGATCATCTTTCGACCAGGAACAGCTCGAACGATCACATGTACCTCGAAAGATGTGATCTTTCGTGGTCCATCCATCGAAGGACCATCTTTCGAGCTCATCATCATCGAAGGATATAAGTGATCCTTCGATGACCATCCTTCGAACCAAACACAATACAAACATAATGTTGACTGTTTGGCCAAGTCAAACCAGGAGGATGGTTGACTTGGTCAAACTTACAGACTAACAAAGACATCGTTTTACATTGTGACCGAATACAGACAAAGTGCAGACATAAGTGCACCAACAGGGGAAGCTGCACAAAAAGGGTGACAAGGGTAAGAAGCAGGTGTCTGATAAGGAAGATAGCAAGAAAAGTCAAAACAAGAAGGGAAAGAATATGGGAGGGTCTAGGAAGCAGAAGGCTTCCCAAAACTATGCCGTTACTACACAGGCCCAAGCTGCACCAAATCAGCCTGCGCAACCACTAGCCAAGAAGCCTTATCTTGGCACTGCACCTTTGTGCAACAGGTGTAACGGCCATCATCAACCACACCTCCAGTGTCGTCAGTGCACCAACTGCGGAAGGCCTGGTCATCTTGTTGTCGCCTGCCGCATTCCTGTTAACCAGAACCAGGCAGTTCAGAACCAAGCACAACAAGTTGCTCAGCCTCTTGCTCAGCAACAAGGTCAAGCTGCACGACCTCATTTTCCTCCTGGTTCGTGCTACAATTGTGGGGATCTGACCCACTACAGGAACCGGTGCCCAAGGCTAGCCAACCAGAATCAGAATGCAAATCCGAATCAGGCTCAGGCTCGAGGACGAGCTTTTAACTTGAATGCCCAAGAGGCGCAGGCGGACGATAATGTGGTGAACGGTACGTTCTTTATTAATAATCAGCCTGCATCTGTTCTTTTTGATTCGGGTGCCGACAAGAGTTTTGTGTCATTGTCTTTTGAGCCATTACTTCGCGTGTTAGAACAAAACTAGGTAAACCTTTGATAGTAGAAGTTGCCAGTGGTGAACCCATTGTTCTTGATTCTGTTCTTCACAACTGCCAGTTGAACCTTAACGATCATCTTTTTCCTATTAACCTCACGCCTATGCAACTTGGAAGCTTCGACGTCATTGTGGGTATGGATTGGTTATCCAAGCATCAAGCTGAGATAGTTTGTTCTGAGAAGATTGTTCGTGTGCCGCTTTCGACAGGCGAGATCCTACAGGTTCAAGGTGAGAAACCTGCCGGTGGTCTCAAACTCATGTCTTGTTATAAAGCTCGAAAGTATCTGCGAAAGAACTATGTGGCCTTCTTGGCACATGTTACAGCAGATAAAGGCAAGGGTAAGTCTATTTCAGATATTCCTGTCGTTCAGGATTATTCTGAAGTTTTCCCTGAAGAGTTACCTGGTCTACCCCCAGCACGCCAAGTCGAGTTCCGCATTGATCTCGTACCTGGTGCAAATCCCATTTCCAGAGCTCCATATCGTCTTGCACCATCTGAGATGCAAGAGTTGTCTAAGCAGCTTCAGGAACTCTCTGACAAAAGTTTTATCCATCCTATCTTTTCACCTTGGGGTGCTCCCGTTCTTTTTGTCAAGAAGAAGGATGGATCCTTTAGGATGTGTATCGATTATCGTGAGCTTAACAAGCTTACCATCAAGAATCGATATCCCCTACCTCGCATCGATGATCTCTTTGATCAATTACAGGGCGCTTCTTATTTTTCGAAGATTGATCTACGTTCCGGATATCATCAACTTCGTGTGCATGAAGAAGATATTCCCAAGACGGCTTTTCGCACTCGGTATGGGCATTACGAGTTCACAATCATGCCATTCGGTTTGACTAATGCTCCTGCTGTTTTCATGGACTTAATGAATAGGGTCTGCAAACCTTATTTGGATCAGTTCGTCATTGTTTTTATTGACGATATCTTGATTTATTCTAAGACGCGAGCTGATCACGAGCAACATCTTCGTCTTACTCTGGAACTCCTAAAGAAAGAGCAACTTTTCGCCAAATTCTCCAAGTGTGAATTCTGGCTTAAGGAAGTTCAATTTTTGGGGCATATCATCAACGAACAAGGTATTCATGTAGATCCCTCCAAGATCAGTGCGATTAAGGATTGGGATACGCCTACTACTCCCACTGAGGTTCGTTCTTTTCTTGGTCTAGCGGGTTATTACCGCCGCTTCATTGAGAACTTCTCAAAGATTGCAGTTCCTCTAACTGCTCTAACTCAGAAGAATAAACCCTTTGATTGGGGATTCAAACAAGAGGAAGCTTTTCAAAACTTGAAGCAGAAGCTTTGCGACGCGCCTGTTCTAACTTTGCCTGGGGGCAATGATGATTTCGTCGTTTATTGCGATGCATCTAAACTAGGTCTTGGCTGTGTTCTTATGCAAAGGAACAAAGTCATAGCATATGCATCAAGGCAATTGAAGATACATGAGAAGAACTACACCACTCATGATCTTGAGTTGGGTGCAGTTGTTTTTGCTCTAAAGATCTGGAGACACTATTTGTACGGTACAAAATGTGTGGTTTTCACGGACCACCTAAAGATCTAGAGACACTATTTGTACGGTACAAAATGTGTGGTTTTCACGGACCACAAAAGTCTTCAGCATATCTTCAACCAGAAAGAACTCAACATGAGGCAACGACGTTGGGTTGAGCTTTTAAACAACTATGACTGCGAAATTCGCTACCATCCTGGTAAGGCGAATGTCGTAGCTGATGCATTGAGTCGTAAGGAACGTACTAAGCTTCATTGTGTACGTGTTCAATCTGTTATTCAATCTCAATCCGATATCCAAGCACGCATTTCCCAGGCTCAAAAATCTTGTGTTTCACAAGGTTTAATGGATAAGGAATTTCCCTATCACATAACGCCTGCTTTGGAACTAAAGGACAATGGATCGTATTACTTCATGGACCGTTTGTGGGTCCCAAGCCAGGATGATCTTCGTACCTTGCTTATGGATGAAGCCCATAAGTCGCGTTATTCTATTCATCCGGGCTCAGATAAGATGTATAAGGATCTTCGTATTCATTATTGGTGGCCTGGTATGAAGAAAGACATTGCCTTATACGTATCAAAATGCCTTACTTGTCTTAAGGTTAAGGCTGAACATCAGCGTCCTTCTGGTTTATTGGAGCAACCAGAGATCCCAGTTTGGAAATGGGAAAACATTACTATGGATCTTGTTACTAAACTTCCGCGCACAAAGAAAGGTCATGATGCCATCTGGGTAGATGTTGATCGTCTTACTAAGTCAGCGCATTTCTTGCCAATCCGTGAGGATTTTCCTGCTGACAAACTTGCTCAAATCTATGTGGATGAAATTGTAGCTCGACATGGTGTTCCTTTGAATATCATTTCTGACAGAGATGCTCGTTTCACTTCTCATTTTTGGAGAACCATGCAATCTGCTATGGGGACCCAATTTAATCTGAGCACAACTTATCATCCGCAAATGGATGGTCAATCTGAAAGAACAATCCAGACTCTGGAGGATATGCTAAGAGCTTGTGTGATCGATTTTGGTGTTAGTTGGGATTCACATCTTAAGTTGATTGAATTCTCCTACAACAACAGTTATCACACCAGCATCAAAATGGCTCCTTTCGAGACTCTCTATGGTCGAAAATGTCGTTCACCAGTCTGCTGGAATGAGATCGGCGAGGCTCAACTTACTGGACCTGCCCTCATTTTAGAGACAACTGACAAGATCAAGAAAGTGCGTGATAACCTTCAGACAGCTAGAAGCCGTCAAAAGAGTTACGCGGATCCAAAACGCAAGGCCTTAGAATTTCAAGTCGGTGATCGAGTATTACTTAAGGTCTCACCTTGGAAAGGTGTGATCAGATTTGGAAAGAAAGGAAAACTTGCACCTAGATACGTTGGACCATTCAAGATCGTCGAAAGAATCGGGAAGGTAGCCTACATACTTGAGTTACCTCCTGAACTTGGAAATGTTCATCCAACTTTTCACGTGTCCAATCTCAAGAGGTGTTTAGCTGATGAGAACCTCCACATACCACTTGACGAAATTCGTATTGGTAAAACACTGAAATTTGTTGAGAAGCCAGTGGAAATCATGGAACGTGAAGTCAAGTGGCTCAAACGTAAGCGCATTCCTTTGGTCAAAGTTCGTTGGGAAGCTAAACGTGGACCCGAGTTTACTTGGGAATGCGAAGATCAAATGAAGGCGAAATATCCACATCTTTTTCCACGAGTTTCCTCTAAATAAATTTCGGGACGAAATTTCCACAAGTAGGGGAGACTGTAACATCTGTGCTTGTAATCATTATGAACAGTTCTATTATCAATAAAACAATGTTATTTGATCCCAATGTTTGTTTGGTTGTGTTTTACATTTTTCATGTTTTGACTTTTATTCAATTTCAAACTCTATATCGCTTTCTTGAGAGTTATACGCAAACTGGTGCGTAAACGTAACCAGTTTAACGCGACAAATACTCCGGAACATCATCATATACTTAACATACCTTAAATAACCTTTACATAACTTAGAAATAAGTTTTGAAGGCTTTGGTATGGCAAAAACAAGTTAATTCGCTTACAGGGACTAAACTTGACAAACTACGAAAGTATGCCAATTTGAACTGTAACAGAAATTCCGGAACATGACCATAAGTTAAACACACCTTAAATATCCTTTACATAGCTTAGAAATAGGCTTTGATGTGTTCGGTGTGCTAAAATAAACTTTTGGGTCATTCAGGGACTAAAAGTGTCAAAAAAATGCACAAGTTTGCATTTTCGCGCATAACTTACGGTCTGAATACATCCGGACATCCAAAAATTTATGTAAGCACTAAAATATTTTAGTTTAGTGTTTGGCATGAGAAAAATCCATTCGTCACGCAATTTGGATCGTTTTTCACGCTTATGCGCATTCCGTCGTAATTAACCGAACAACGCGATTGTACGGCTAAACGAACCGACATCCGGCATATTTTTGAGCATGTTTCATGTTCCCTATACTTTAACATCCTTGTGAAGCTTAAAAATGGGCTTGACGGGTGTTAGAAGTGCCAAAACACGACGGTACGCGCTCAGGAACCAAAACTGCAAAAAAAATATAAAAAAAAATAAATAAATAAATAAATGCAGCAAAAAGCCATTTTAAACATAAGTTAGCAGCCCCTAACACTTCCCAAAGGTCAAGTGCCACATGTTAATCTCCTATGGTGGCCAAAATTAGTTACCACAACATTTTGACAAGTGTACGGCCTAGATCGTGCCCCATTTTCCAAGAAACGATCCTAACGGTTGTGGGTTTACTATAAATACCCAACCCATTTTCACTCATTCCTCACTAGAATCTGATCTAAAAGACTCTAAGTTGAAACCATTGTTTCATACCTGAGTTCTTTGGATCTAGATTAGCATTCGGGGACCTTTCGTAAGTATTCTTTCGTTCTTTTATCGCTTTCGAGTCCGAAAGTCAAACTTTGTTTGACTTTCTGCATTGACCAGTTTATGGCCGATGCGAAGTTCGTTTGAACTTCATAACGTGAGCGTGATCACGATGGTTATAGTCCCTAGTGACTATACCTACTGATTACCACGTTATCTAGGCTCAGTGACGAGTCGTAGTTTCGGTCAGAATACGTATTCTTGCGTATTTTGTAACCAAACTACTTATGGGTATCAAAACCGTTTGTTTTGATACCAAACCTGTTTTCTAAACTTAGTTAAGCATGTTTTAGCATGCTTAGCTCGTCACTTTTAGTTTAGTGCTTATATAGGGTCGTAAGGTAAAAGATCTAAACAATCGCTTATACTTTCGAACCCGACCCGTTTGGTCGATCATTAGGATCCGACCAAGCACATTAGGTGACCATAGTATATAGGGAATAACCTTACGAGGTTATACCTTATGGTCGCTTCGTTTAAGTAGTTGTATGATAGGTAGTTTATATGCCTTAGGTAAATTACCAAAATACCCCTTTGATGCCAAAATTCATTTTAAACATATGTGACATAACTTTTGACATCTAAACTGATTTGACAACCATATTAGACATGTTAAGGCATTTATTACTTATCATAGGACTAGTTAGGCGGTCCGAACACGTTTCACGCGAACGACGCGTTAAGGTAGCATAAGCTACCTAAACGGGTCGTAATGGGTCTTAAGCACTTAGGATAGGTTTCATTTAGTATGTAGGCTTTGTTAAACCATACTACATGTGTTCCCATACTCATTTGGTTTACGAACCCTCATTCTATCCGATCTTCCGATTTAGGTCCGGTTTATTAATGTAGTTACCTATATTAGGTGCCGTTTGATATTCCGAGATCTCTAGCATTGCTTGGTGGTTATCTTAGGACTTCTGAGCAATCTCAAGTGAGTACATAGAACCCCCTCTTTTAAATGTTTTCAAGGTGTTTATGTGAGTACATAGAACCCCCTCTTTTAAATGTTTTCAAGGTGTTTATGTGAGTACATAGACCCCTCTTTTACTGTTTTCAAACTGTTTTGGGGTGGAACACATGTGCCTACTTGTTACTTTCGTGATTTCCTGTTTTCACATCATATACATGCTATGTTTGTTAGTACATTATAGTACATGATTTCATTACATTTCATGCTATGTATGTCCATTGTGTGTATACTTAGTACATTGTTTTACTTTACATTTCTGCTATGTATGTTGACTGACAGCATGCTAGCACATTGATTTACATGACTTTTCTGCTTCGTATGTTAACTTAGCATACTTAGTACACTGTTTTCATATAACATGTTCACTTTTGCTATGACATTTGGTTTGCACAAACGAGACTATTATACGTTCATTAACATTAGCTACGCCGCTCGGTAGTAAGTACTGGTACCATAGGACTTGACCAATCCCATTCCTGACATCCCGGGTTTGTTTGGATGTAAGGAATGACTGAATCCGAATACAATTCTTTTGATAACCTTGACTGAAAGGGTTATTCGACTGTCTCAAGGCTTGAATGTATGCGTTAACTTACCACATAAATGTTTGTATCAATGTAACATGTATTACTTTGCGAAACATAACTTTTTGATACATTCAAAATACTTTGTTTTGTACATTTCTACATTTGGACTATTTGACAATACTTTACTTACAAGACATAACATTTGTTACACATTACTTGACTACTTTTGGACTATCAACATTTGACATGGTTTATACAAGGACTTTTGACAATTAGTTTAAACATAGACATTATACATTGTTGGTTGGTTAAGTGACTTAAGTAACGAAATGTGAGTAATATGACACAAGCATGGTGGATACGCCGCTGGTACTTCCTATATATAAGTGTTTGTATTATATTACATATCATAGCGTTATTTAAATCATTGATTTTGGACTTATACATTTTATACAAGTAACATGTTTTCACAAGACTTTGTTTTACAATACGGTTTATTTTATACAACTCATTTTACATGGTTATTCATTTAACCATACATTATTCTTTTACTTATACATATCATCTGAACTTATTGTTTTTCAAGCGATTTACAAAACAAATCAAATTACAAGGTTCATGACTAAACATTTTCTTAAACTTAAGTCATGAATCTTATTTTCACAAACCTATGTATCTCACAGGCATTTTTATGCTGACGTACCTATTTTCACATGTGTTTTCAGGAGCTTTTCCGTAGGATGATGATCGTGACACTAGGGCGGACCTGTGCCTTAGAGATTTAAAATGAAGAAAGACTTAGTTTAATTATGTTCTAAACTCTTTGATTCCTGTTTAAAACAACGAAACTCTTGTGTTTATAAATAAAATACAACTTTGAATGCCATGGTTATGAAACAATTAATTATGTTACAACACTCCCCGACGTTTTCCGCCACGTCTTGTATGTTATACGTGGTCGGGGTGTGACAGTAGCGTTGGTATCAGAGCCAATGGTTATAGGGAATTAGGTTATTAGTAATGCTTTGACCTAGACTATAACCTTACTAGGACCCTAACACAAGTTGTCTTGTGTTTAGATTTTAAAACATGTACATCACCTATCCTTAGGTGATTATCAAAACAAGAAACCAAATTTTTCGAAACGATTTTTGAAAAACAATCATCTGTTTTTGGATGATTTATTACAAGGTTTTGAACCCTCTTTTGTAAGGTTTTGAACCCTTCTAGTTTGACTAAATTTTTGGCCTTGTGCCTTCAAATTTTCAAAATCTCGTCAACGTTTTGGGTTTTAAATAATGTGAACACGTGCAAACTGGAAGAGTGAATGCCTGTATTCTGGGTTTTCTGTCTAGGCAAGCACTTCGTATACATCTCATCAGACGCGAGACCAGTTGTGCTTACCTGGGAATTCTTGGGATGAGTGTTCACTTATAGGCGAGCATGTCTTCATGATACATTATTTTCGATCCATTTACTTTGATTAGTCACTGTGCGTCGTTTGTTTGCTTGGTAATGCGGACAAATGACCACCATCTTTGCGTTTGTTAATTTTGTTTCATCTCATTCTTTTCATCCAATCCTCTCACTCGTTTCCTTTCATGTTTTTCCTCTTTTAGAATGCCTCCTCGACGCGAACACCAGATAGCAACTGCCGAACTGGCAGAAATCATTTCGGAGCAGATGGCTGCTCAGTTCCCAAATCTCTTTGCTCAATGGCACGCAGCCAACAACAAAAACAATGCTCCATGCAAATACAAGGACTTTAGCTCGGCTAAACCACTCAAGTTTAGTGGTTCTGAAGGAGCGACTGGGCTTCTTCAATGGTTTGAGAGCATTGAGAATACTTTCCGCCACGTGCAGTGTCCGGATAATCGCAAGGTTGAGTTTTCTTCGAGCATATTTCAGTAGAGGGCTCTCACATGGTGGAACGGGGTTATGAGAGACAGGGGTGCAGAAGTTGCTCTAGCACAGACATGGGCTCAACTCAGGGCCCTTATGATGAGGGAATTCTGTCCTCGCCATGAATAGCGAGCGTTGGAGAAAGAGTTTGATAATGTGAAACAAGATAGTGGTGAGCACAGGGCATATACTGACAGGTTTGAGGAGTTTAGTCTGCTTTGCCCAACTATGGTTACCCCACTCGACAAGGCTATCGAAAGGTACATCGACGGCCTACCTGACTCAGTACAAGACATCCTTACTGGGAGTAACCCTACCACACTCCGTCAGGCGATCGAGTTAGCAGCGACATTGACTGAGTCGCAGGTTCGAAAGGGGAAGCTGCACAAAAAGGGTGACAAGGGTAAGAAGCAGGTGTCTGATAAGGAAGATAGCAAGAAAAGTCAAAACAAGAAGGGAAAGAATACGGGAGGGTCTAGGAAGCGGAAGGCTTCCCAAAACTATGCCGTTACTACACAGGCCCAAGCTGCACCAAATCAGCCTGCGCAACCACTAGCCAAGAAGCCTTATCTTGGCACTGCACCTTTGTGCAACAGGTGTAACGGCCTTCATCAACCACACCTCCAGTGTCGTCAGTGCACCAACTACGGAAGGCCTGGTCATCTTGTTGTCGCCTGCCGCATTCCTGTTAACCAGAACCAAGCAGTTCAGAACCAAGCACAACAAGTTGCTCAGCCTCTTGCTCAGCAACAAGGTCAAGCTGCACGACCTCATTTTCCTCCTGGTTCGTGCTACAATTGTGGGGATCTGACCCACTACAGGAACCGGTGCCCAAGGCTAGCCAACCAGAATCAGAATGCAAATCCGAATCAGGCTCAAGCTCGTGGACGAGCTTTTAACTTGAATGCCCAAGAGGCGCAGGCGGACGATAATGTGGTGAACGGTACGTTCTTTATTAATAATCAGCCTGCATCTGTTCTTTTTGATTCGGGTGCCGACAAGAGTTTTGTGTCATTGTCTTTTGAGCCATTACTTCGCGTCTCTAGAACAAAACTAGGTAAACCTTTGACAGTAGAAGTTGCCAGTGGTGAACCCATTGTTCTTGATTCTGTTCTTCACAACTGCCAGTTGAACCTTAACGATCATCTTTTTCCTATTAACCTCACGCCTATGCAACTTGGAAGCTTCGACGTCATTGTGGGTATGGATTGGTTATCCAAGCATCACGCTGAGATAGTTTGTTCTGAGAAGATTGTTCGTGTGCCGCTTTCGACAGGCGAGATCCTACAGGTTCAAGGTAAGAAACCTGCCGGTGGTCTCAAACTCATGTCTTGTTATAAAGCTCGAAAGTATCTGCGAAAGAACTATGTGGCCTTCTTGGCACATGTTACAGCAGATAAAGGCAAGGGTAAGTCTATTTCAGATATTCCTGTCGTTCGGGATTATTCTGAAGTTTTCCCTGAAGAGTTACCTGGTCTACCCCCAGCACGCCAAGTCGAGTTCCGCATTGATCTCGTACCTGGTGCAAATCCCATTTCCAGAGCTCCATATCGTCTTGCACCATCTGAGATGCAAGAGTTGTCTAAGCAGCTTCAGGAACTCTCTGACAAAGGTTTTATCCGTCCTATCTTTTCACCTTGGGGTGCTCCCGTTCTTTTTGTCAAGAAGAAGGATGGATCCTTTAGGATGTGTATCGATTATCGTGAGCTTAACAAGCTTACCATCAAGAATCGATATCCCCTACCTCGCATCGATGATCTCTTTGATCAATTACAGGGCGCTTCTTATTTTTCGAAGATTGATCTACGTTCCGGATATCATCAACTTCGTGTGCATGAAGAAGATATTCCCAAGACGGCTTTTCGCACTCGGTATGGGCATTACGAGTTCACAGTCATGCCATTCGGTTTGACTAATGCTCCTGCTGTTTTCATGGACTTAATGAATAGGGTCTGCAAACCTTATTTGGATCAGTTCGTCATTGTTTTTATTGACGATATCTTGATTTATTCTAAGACGCGAGCTGATCACAAGCAACATCTTCGTCTTACTCTGGAACTCCTAAAGAAAGAGCAACTTTTCGCCAAATTCTCCAAGTGTGAATTCTGGCTTAAGGAAGTTCAATTTTTGGGGCATATCATCAACGAACAAGGTATTCATGTAGATCCCTCCAAGATCAGTGCGATTAAGGATTGGGATACGCCTACTACTCCCCCTGAGGTTCGTTCTTTTCTTGGTCTAGCGTGTTATTACCGCCGCTTCATTGAGAACTTCTCAAAGATTGCAGTTCCTCTAACTGCTCTAACTCAGAAGAATAAACCCTTTGATTGGGGATTCAAACAAGAGGAAGCTTTTCAAAACTTGAAGCAGAAGCTTTGCGACGCGCCTGTTCTAACTTTGCCTGAGGGCAATGATGATTTCGTAGTTTATTGCGATGCATCTAAACTAGGTCTTGGCTGTGTTCTTATGCAAAGGAACAAAGTCATAGCATATGCATCACGGCGGTTGAAGATACATGTGAAGAACTACACCACTCATGATCTTGAGTTGGGTGCAGTTGTTTTTGCTCTAAAGATCTGGAGACACTATTTGTACGGTACAAAATGTGTGGTTTTCACGGACCACCTAAAGATCTGGAGACACTATTTGTACGGTACAAAATGTGTGGTTTTCACGGACCACAAAAGTCTTCAGCATATCTTCAACCAGAAAGAACTCAACATGAGGCAACGACGTTGGGTTGAGCTTTTAAACGACTATGACTGCGAAATTCGCTACCATCCTGGTAAGGCGAATGTCGTAGCTGATGCATTGAGTCGTAAGGAACGTACTAAGCTTCATTGTGTACGTGTTCAATCTGTTATTCAAGCTCAATCCGATATCCAAGCACGCATTTCTCAGGCTCAAAAATCTTGTGTTTCACAAGGTTTAATGGATAAGGAATTTCCCTATCACATAACACCTGCTTTGGAACTAAAGGACAATGGATCGTATTACTTCATGGACCGTTTGTGGGTCCCAAGCCAGGATGATCTTCGTACCTTGCTTATGGATGAAGCCCATAAGTCGCGTTATTCTATTCATCCGGGATCAGATAAGATGTATAAGGATCTTCGTATTCATTATTGGTGGCCTGGTATGAAGAAAGACATTGCCTTATACGTATCAAAATGCCTTACTTGTCTTAAGGTTAAGGCTGAACATCAGCGTCCTTCTGGTTTATTGGAGCAACCAGAGATCCCAGTTTGGAAATGGGAAAACATTACTATGGATCATGTTACTAAACTTCCGCGCACAAAGAAAGGTCATGATGCCATCTGGGTAGATGTTGATCGTCTTACTAAGTCAGCGCATTTCTTGCCAATCCGTGAGGATTTTCCTGCTGACAGACTTGCTCAAATCTATGTGGATGAAATTGTAGCTCGACATGGTGTTCCTTTGAATATCATTTCTGACAGAGATGCTCGTTTCACTTCTCATTTTTGGAGAACCATGCAATCTGCTATGGGGACCCAATTTAATCTGAGCACAACTTATCATCCGCAAATGGATGGTCAATCTGAAAGAACAATCCAGACTCTGGAGGATATGCTAAGAGCTTGTGTTATCGATTTTGGTGTTAGTTGGGATTCACATCTTAAGTTGATTGAATTCTCCTACAACAGTTATCACACCAGCATCAAAATGGCTCCTTTCGAGACTCTCTATGGTCGAAAATGTCGTTCACCAGTTTGCTGGAATGAGATCGGCGAGGCTCAACTTACTGGACCTGCCCTCATTTTAGAGACAACTGACAAGATCAAGAAAGTGCGTGATAACCTTCAGACAGCTAGAAGCCGTCAAAAGAGTTACGCGGATCCAAAACGCAAGGCCTTGGAATTTCAAGTCGGTGATCGAGTATTACTTAAGGTCTCACCTTGGAAAGGTGTGATCAGATTTGGAAAGAAAGGAAAACTTTCACCTAGATACGTTGGACCATTCAAGATCGTCGAAAGAATCGGGAAGGTAGCCTACATACTTGAGTTACCTCCTGAACTTGGAAATGTTCATCCAACTTTTCACGTGTCCAATCTCAAGAGGTGTTTAGCTGATGAGAACCTCCACACACCACTTGACGAAATTCGTGTTGGTAAAACACTGAAATTTGTTGAGAAGCCAGTGGAAATCATGGAACGTGAAGTCAAGTGGCTCAAACGTAAGCGCATTCCTTTGGTCAAAGTTCTTTGGGAAGCTAAACGTGGACCCGAGTTTACTTGGGAATGCGAAGATCAAATGAAGGCGAAATATCCGCATCTTTTTCCACGAGTTTCCTCTAAATAAATTTCGGGACGAAATTTCCACAAGTAGGGGAGACTGTAACATCTGTGCTTGTAATCATTATGAACAGTTCTATTATCAATAAAACAATGTTATTTGATCCCAATGTTTGTTTGGTTGTGTTTTACATTTTTCATGTTTTGACTTTTATTCAATTTCAAACTCTATATCGCTTTCTTGAGAGTTATACGCAAACTGGTGCGTAAACGTAACCAGTTTAATGCGACAAATACTCCGGAACATCATCATATACTTAACATACCTTAAATAACCTTTACATAACTTAGAAATAAGTTTTGAAGGCTTTGGTATGGCAAAAACAAGTTAATTCGCTTACAGGGACTAAACTTGACAAACTACGAAAGTATGCCAATTTGAACTGTAACAGAAATTCCGAAACATGACCATAAGTTAAACACACCTTAAATATCCTTTACATAGCTTAGAAATAGGCTTTGATGTGTTCGGTGTGCTAAAATAAACTTTTGGGTCATTCAGGGACTAAAAGTGTCAAAAAAAATGCACAAGTTTGCATTTTCGCTCATAACTTACGGTCTGAATACATCCGGACATCCAAAAATTTATGTAAGCACTAAAATATTTTAGTTTAGTGTTTGGCATGAGAAAAATCCATTCGTCACGCAATTTGGATCGTTTTTCACGCTTATGCGCATTCCGTCGTAATTAACCGAACAACGCGATTGTACGGCTAAACGAACCGACATCCGGCATATTTTTGAGCATGTTTCATGTTCCCTATACTTTAACATCCTTGTGAAGCTTAAAAATGGGCTTGACGGGTGTTAGAAGTGCCAAAACACGACGATACGCGCTCAGGAACCAAAACTGCAAAACTGCAAAAAAAAAAATATAAAAAAAAATAAATAAATAAAAAAATGCAGCAAAAAGCCATTTTAAACATAAGTTAGCAGCCCCTAACGCTTCCCAAAGGTCAAGTGCCACATGTTAATCTCCTATGGTGGCCAAAATTAGTTACCACAACATTTTGACAAGTGTACGGCCTAGATCGTGCCCCATTTTCCAAGAAACGATCCTAACGGTTGTGGGTTTACTATAAATACCCAACCCATTTTCACTCATTCCTCACTAGAATCTGATCTAAAAGACTCTAAGTTGAAACCATTGTTTCATACCTGAGTTCTTTGGATCTAGATTAGCATTCGGGGACCTTTCGTAAGTATTCTTTCGTTCTTTTATCGCTTTCGAGTCCGAAAGTCAAACTTTGTTTAACTTTCTGCATTGACCAGTTTATGGCCGATGCGAAGTTCGTTTGAACTTCATAACGTGAGCGTGATCACGATGGTTATAGTCCCTAGTGACTATACCTACTGATTACCACGTTATCTAGGCTCAGTGACGAGTCGTAGATTCGGTCAGAATACGTATTCTTGCGTATTTTGTAACCAAACTACTTATGGGTATCAAAACCGTTTGTTTTGATACCAAACCAGTTTTCTAAACTTAGTTAAGCATGTTTTAGCATGCTTAGCTCGTCACTTTTAGTTTAGTGCTTATATAGGGTCGTAAGGTAAGCGATCTAAACAATCGCTTATACTTTCGAACCCGACCCGTTTGGTCGATCATTAGGATCCGACCAAGCACATTAGGTGACCATAGTATATAGGGAATAACCTTACGAGGTTATACCTTATGGTCGCTTCGTTTAAGTAGTTGTATGATAGGTAGTTTATATGCCTTAGGTAAATTACCAAAATACCCCTTTGATGCCAAAATTCATTTTAAACATATGTGACATAACTTTTGACATCTAAACTGATTTGACAACCATATTAGACATGTTAAGGCATTTATTACTTATCATAGGACTAGTTAGGCGGTCCGAACACGTTTCACGCGAACGACGCGTTAAGGTAGCATAAGCTACCTAAACGGGTCGTAATGGGTCTTAAGCACTTAGGATAGGTTTCATTTAGTATGTAGGCTTTGTTAAACCATACTACATGAGTTCCCATACTCATTTGGTTTACGAACCCTCATTCTATCCGATCTTCCGATTTAGGTCCGGTTTATTAATGTAGTTACCTATATTAGGTGCCGTTTGATATTCCGAGATCTCTAGCATTGCTTGGTGGTTATCTTAGGACTTCTGAGCAATCTCAAGTGAGTACATAGAACCCCCTCTTTTAAATGTTTTCAAGGTGTTTATGTGAGTACATAGAACCCCCTCTTTTAAATGTTTTCAAGGTGTTTATGTGAGTACATAGACCCCTCTTTTACTGTTTTCAAACTGTTTTGGGGTGGAACACATGTGCCTACTTGTTACTTTCGTGCTTTCCTGTTTTCACATCATATACATGCTATGTTTGTTAGTACATTATAGTACATGATTTCATTACATTTCATGCTATGTATGTCCATTGTGTGTATACTTAGTACATTGTTTTACTTTACATTTCTGCTATGTATGTTGACTGACAGCATGCTAGCACATTGATTTACATGACTTTTCTGCTTCATATGTTAACTTAGCATACTTAGTACACTGTTTTCATATAACATGTTCACTTTTGCTATGACATTTGGTTTGCACAAACGAGACTATTATACGTTCATTAACATTAGCTACGCCGCTCGGTAGTAAGTACTGGTACCATAGGACTTGACCAATCCCATTCCTGACATCCCGGGTTTGTTTGGATGTAAGGAATGACTGAATCCGAATACAATTCTTTTGATAACCTTGACTGAAAGGGTTATCCGACTGTCTCAAGGCTTGAATGTATGCGTTAACTTACCACATAAATGTTTGTATCAATGTAACATGTATTACTTTGCGAAACATAACTTTTTGATACATTCAAAATACTTTGTTTTGTACATTTCGACATTTGGACTATTTGACAATACTTTACTTACAAGACATAACATTTGTTACACATTACTTGACTACTTTTGGACTATCAACATTTGACATGGTTTATACAAGGACTTTTGACAATTAGTTTAAACATAGACATTATACATTGTTGGTTGGTTAAGTGACTTAAGTAACGAAATGTGAGTAATATGACACAAGCATGGTGGATACGCCGCTGGTACTTCCTATATATAAGTGTTTGTATTATATTACATATCATAGCGTTATTTAAATCATTGATTTTGGACTTATACATTTTATACAAGTAACATGTTTTCACAAGACTTTGTTTTACAATACGGTTTATTTTATACAACTCATTTTACATGGTTATTCATTTAACCATACATTATTCTTTTACTTATACATATCATCTGAACTTATTGTTTTTCAAGCGATTTACAAAACAAATCAAATTACAAGGTTCATGACTAAACATTTTCTTAAACTTAAGTCATGAATCTTATTTTCACAAACCTATGTATCTCACAGGCATTTTTATGCTGATGTACCTATTTTCACATGTGTTTTCAGGAGCTTTTCCGTAGGATGATGATCGTGACACTAGGGCGGACCTGTGCCTTAGAGATTTAAAATGAAGAAAGACTTAGTTTAATTATGTTCTAAACTCTTTGATTCATGTTTAAAACAATGAAACTCTTGTGTTTATAAATAAAATACAACTTTGAATGCCATGGTTATGAAACAATTAATTATGTTACAACACTCCCCGACGTTTTCCGCCACGTCTTGTATGTTATACGTGGTCGGGGTGTGACAGAAGCGTTGGTATCAGAGCCAATGGTTATAGGGAATTAGGTTATTAGTAACGTTTTGACCTAGACTATAACCTTACTTGGACCCTAACACAAGTTGTCTTGTGTTTAGATTTTAAAACATGTACATCACCTATCCTTAGGTGATTATCAAAACAAGAAACCAAATTTTTCGAAACGATTTTTGAAAAACAATCATCTGTTTTTGGATGATTTATTACAAGGTTTTGAACCCTCTTTTGTAAGGTTTTGAACCCTTCTAGTTTGACTAAATTTTTGGCCTTGTGCCTTCAAATTTTCAAAATCTCGTCAACGTTTTGGGTTTTAAATAATGTGAACACGTGCAAACTGGAAGAGTGAATGCCTGTATTCTGGGTTTTCTGTCTAGGCAAGCACTTCGTATACATCTCATCAGACGCGAGACCAGTTGTGCTTACCTGGGAATTCTTGGGATGAGTGTTCACTTATAGGCGAGCATGTCTTCATGATACATTATTTTCGATCCATTTACTTTGATTAGTCACGGTGCGTCGTTTGTTTGCTTGGTAATGCGGACAAATGACCACCATCTTTGCGTTTGTTAATTTTGTTTCATCTCATTCTTTTCATCCAATCCTCTCACTCGTTTCCTTTCATGTTTTTCCTCTTTTAGAATGCCTCCTCGACGCGAACACCAGATAGCAACTGCCGAACTGGCAGAAATCATTTCGGAGCAGATGGCTGCTCAGTTCCCAAATCTCTTTGCTCAATGGCACGCAGCCAACAACAAAAACAATGCTCCATGCAAATACAAGGACTTTAGCTCGGCTAAACCACTCAAGTTTAGTGGTTCTGAAGGAGCGACTGGGCTTCTTCAATGGTTTGAGAGCATTGAGAATACTTTCCGCCACGTGCAGTGTCCGGATAATCGCAAGGTCGAGTTTTCTTCGAGCATATTTCAGAAGAGGGCTCTCACATGGTGGAACGGGGTTATGAGAGACAGGGGTGCAGAAGTTGCTCTAGCACAGACATGGGCTCAACTCAGGGCCCTTATGATGAGGGAATTCTATCCTCGCCATGAATAGCGAGCGTTGGAGAAAGAGTTTAATAATTTGAAACAAGATAGTGGTGAGCACAGGGCATATACTGACAGGTTTGAGGAGTTTAGTCTGCTTTGCCCAACTATGGTTACCCCACTCGACAAGGCTATCGAAAGGTACATCGACGGCCTACCTGACTCAGTACAAGACATCCTTACTGGGAGTAACCCTACCACACTCCGTCAGGCGATCGAGTTAGCAGCGACATTGACTGAGTCGCAGGTTCGAAAGGGGAAGCTGCACAAAAAGGGTGACAAGGGTAAGAAGCAGGTGTCTGATAAGGAAGATAGCAAGAAAAGTCAAAACAAGAAGGGAAAGAATACGGGAGGGTCTAGGAAGCGGAAGGCTTCCCAAAACTATGACGTTACTACACAGGCCCAAGCTGCACCAAATCAGCCTGCGCAACCACTAGCCAAGAAGCCTTATCTTGGCACTGCACCTTTGTGCAACAGGTGTAACGGCCATCATCAACCACACCTCCAGTGTCGTCAGTGCACCAACTACGGAAGGCCTGGTCATCTTGTTGTCGCCTGCCGCATTCCTGTTAACCAGAACCAGGCAGTTCAGAACCAAGCACAACAAGTTGCTCAGCCTCTTGCTCAGCAACAAGGTCAAGCTGCACGACCTCATTTTCCTCCTAGTTCGTGCTACAATTGTGGGGATCTGACCCACTACAGGAACCGGTGCCCAAGGCTAGCCAACCAGAATCAGAATGCAAATCCGAATCAGGCTCAAGCTCGAGGACGAGCTTTTAACTTGAATGCCCAAGAGGCGCAGGCGGGCGATAATGTGGTGAACGGTACGTTCTTTATTAATAATCAGCCTGCATCTGTTCTTTTTGATTCGGGTGCCGACAAGAGTTTTGTGTCATTGTCTTTTGAGCCATTACTTCGCGTGTCTAGAACAAAACTAGGTAAACCTTTGACAGTAGAAGTTGCCAGTGGTGAACCCATTGTTCTTGATTCTGTTCTTCACAACTGCCAGTTGAACCTTAACGATCATCTTTTTCCTATTAACCTCACGCCTATGCAACTTGGAAGCTTCGACGTCATTGTGGGTATAGATTGGTTATCCAAGCATCACGCTGAGATAGTTTGTTCTGAGAAGATTGTTCGTGTGCCGCTTTCGACAGGCGAGATCCTACAGGTTCAAGGTGAGAAACCTGCCGGTGGTCTCAAACTCATGTCTTGTTATAAAGCTCGAAAGTATCTGCGAAAGAACTATGTGGCCTTCTTGGCACATGTTACAGCAGATAAAGGCAAGGGTAAGTCTATTTCAGATATTCCTGTCGTTCGGGATTATTCTGAAGTTTTCCCTGAAGAGTTACCTGGTCTACCCCCAGCACGCCAAGTCGAGTTCCGCATTGATCTCGTACCTGGTGCAAATCCCATTTCCAGAGCTCCATATCGTCTTGCACCATCTGAGATGCAAGAGTTGTCTAAGCAGCTTCAGGAACTCTCTGACAAAGGTTTTATCCGTCCTATCTTTTCACCTTGGGGTGCTCCCGTTCTTTTTGTCAAGAAGAAGGATGGATCCTTTAGGATGTGTATCGATTATCGTGAGCTTAACAAGCTTACCATCAAGAATCGATATCCCCTACCTCGCATCGATGATCTCTTTGATCAATTACAGGGCGCTTCTTATTTTTCGAAGATTGATCTACGTTCCGGATATCATCAACTTCGTGTGCATGAAGAAGATATTCCCAAGACGGCTTTTCGCACTCGGTATGGGCATTACGAGTTCATAGTCATGCCATTCGGTTTGACTAATGCTCCTGCTGTTTTCATGGACTTAATGAATAGGGTCTGCAAACCTTATTTGGATCAGTTCGTCATTGTTTTTATTGATGATATCTTGATTTATTCTAAGACGCGAGCTGATCACGAGCAACATCTTCGTCTTACTCTGGAACTCCTAAAGAAAGAGCAACTTTTCGCCAAATTCTCCAAGTGTGAATTCTGGCTTAAGGAAGTTCAATTTTTGGGGCATATCATCAACGAACAAGGTATTCATGTAGATCCCTCCAAGATCAGTGCGATTAAGGATTGGGATACGCCTACTACTCCCACTGAGGTTCGTTCTTTTCTTGGTCTAGCGGGTTATTACCGCCGCTTCATTGAGAACTTCTCAAAGATTGCAGTTCCTCTAACTGCTCTAACTCAGAAGAATAAACCCTTTGATTGGGGATTCAAACAAGAGGAAGCTTTTCAAAACTTGAAGCAGAAGCTTTGCGACGCGCCTGTTCTAACTTTGCCTGAGGGCAATGATGATTTCGTCGTTTATTGCGATGCATCTAAACTAGGTCTTGGCTGTGTTCTTATGCAAAGGAACAAAGTCATAGCATATGCATCAAGGCGGTTGAAGATACATGAGAAGAACTACACCACTCATGATCTTGAGTTGGGTGCAGTTGTTTTTGCTCTAAAGATCTGGAGACACTATTTGTACGGTACAAAATGTGTGGTTTTCACGGACCACCTAAAGATCTGGAGACACTATTTGTACGGTACAAAATGTGTGGTTTTCACGGACCACAAAAGTCTTCAGCATATCTTCAACCAGAAAGAACTCAACATGAGGCAACGACGTTGGGTTGAGCTTTTAAACGACTATGACTGCGAAATTCGCTACCATCCTGGTAAGGCGAATGTCGTAGTTGATGCATTGAGTCGTAAGGAACGTACTAAGCTTCATTGTGTACATGTTCAATATGTTATTCAAGCTCAATCCGATATCCAAGCACGCATTTCTCAGGCTCAAAAATCTTGTGTTTCACAAGTTTTAATGGATAAGGAATTTCCCTATCACATAACGCCTGCTTTGGAACTAAAGGACAATGGATCGTATTACTTCATGGACCGTTTGTGGGTCCCAAGCCAGGATGATCTTCGTACCTTGCTTATGGATGAAGCCCATAAGTCGCGTTATTCTATTCATCCGGGCTCAGATAAGATGTATAAGGATCTTCGTATTCATTATTGGTGGCCTGGTATGAAGAAAGACATTGCCTTATACGTATCAAAATGCCTTACTTGTCTTAAGGTTAAGGCTGAACATCAGCGTCCTTCTGGTTTATTGGAGCAACCAGAGATCCCAGTTTGGAAATGGGAAAACATTACTATGGATCTTGTTACTAAACTTCCGCGCACAAAGAAAGGTCATGATGCCATCTGGGTAGTTGTTGATCGTCTTACTAAGTCAGCGCATTTCTTGCCAATCCGTGAGGATTTTCCTGCTGACAAACTTGCTTAAATCTATGTGGATGAAATTGTAGCTCGACATGGTGTTCCTTTGAATATCATTTCTGACAGAGATGCTCGTTTCACTTCTCATTTTTGGAGAACCATGCAATCTGCTATGGGGACCCAATTTAATCTGAGCACAACTTATCATCCGCAAATGGATGGTCAATCTGAAAGAACAATCCAGACTTTGGAGGATATGCTAAGAGCTTGTGTGATCGATTTTGGTGTTAGTTGGGATTCACATCTTAAGTTGATTGAATTCTCCTACAACAACAGTTATCACACCAGCATCAAAATGGCTCCTTTCGAGACTCTCTATGGTCGAAAATATCGTTCACCAGTCTGCTGGAATGAGATCGGCGAGGCTCAACTTACTGGACCTGCCCTCATTTTAGAGACAACTGACAAGATCAAGAAAGTGCGTGATAACCTTCAGACAGCTAGAAGCCGTCAAAAGAGTTACGCGGATCCAAAACGCAAGGCCTTGGAATTTCAAGTCGGTGATCGAGTATTACTTAAGGTCTCACCTTGGAAAGGTGTGATCAGATTTGGAAAGAAAGGAAAACTTGCACCTAGATACGTTGGACCATTCAAGATCGTCGAAAGAATCGGGAAGGTAGCCTACATACTTGATTTACCTCCTGAACTTGGAAATGTTCATCCAACTTTTCACGTGTCCAATCTCAAGAGGTGTTTAGCTGATGAGAACCTCCACATACCACTTGACGAAATTCGTGTTGGTAAAACACTGAAATTTGTTGAGAAGCCAGTGGAAATCATGGAACGTGAAGTCAAGTGGCTCAAACGTAAGCGCATTCCTTTGGTCAAAGTTCGTTGGGAAGCTAAACGTGGACCCGAGTTTACTTGGGAACGCGAAGATCAAATGAAGGCGAAATATCCGCATCTTTTTCCACGAGTTTCCTCTAAATAAATTTCGGGACGAAATTTCCACAAGTAGGGGAGACTGTAACATCTGTGCTTGTAATCATTATGAACAGTTCTATTATCAATAAAACAATGATATTTGATCCCAATGTTTGTTTGGTTGTGTTTTACATTTTTCGTGTTTTGACTTTTATTCAATTTCAAACTCTATATCGCTTTCTTGAGAGTTATACGCAAACTGGTGCGTAAACGTAACCAGTTTAACGCGACAAATACTCCGGAACATCATCATATACTTAACATACCTTAAATAACCTTTACATAACTTAGAAATAAGTTTTGAAGGCTTTGGTATGGCAAAAACAAGTTAATTCGCTTACGGGGACTAAACTTGACAAACTACGAAAGTATGCCAATTTGAACTGTAACAGAAATTCCGGAACATGACCATAAGTTAAACACACCTTAAATATCCTTTACATAGCTTAGAAATAGGCTTTGATGTGTTCGGTGTGCTAAAATAAACTTTTGGGTCATTCAGGGACTAAAAGTGTCAAAAAAAATGCACAAGTTTGCATTTTCGCGCATAACTTACGGTCTGCATACATCCGGACATCCAAAAATTTATGTAAGCACTAAAATATTTTAGTTTAGTGTTTGGCATGAGAAAAATCCATTCGTCACGCAATTTGGATCGTTTTTCACGCTTATGCGCATTCCGTCGTAATTAACCGAACAACGCGATTGTACGGCTAAACGAACCGACATCCGGCATATTTTTGAGCATGTTTCATGTTCCCTATACTTTAACATCCTTGTGAAGCTTAAAAATGGGCTTGACGGGTGTTAGAAGTGCCAAAACACGACGATACGCGCTCAGGAACCAAAACTGCAAAACTGCAAAACTGCAAAAAAAAAATATAAA
Organism: Helianthus tuberosus; assembly: GCA_030545235.1. Classification (NCBI taxonomy): domain Eukaryota; kingdom Viridiplantae; phylum Streptophyta; class Magnoliopsida; order Asterales; family Asteraceae; genus Helianthus; species Helianthus tuberosus. The sequence continues at coordinate 1,153 of JARYGA010054075.1, read as the reverse complement.
AAAAATTAAATAAATAAAAAAATGCAGCAAAAAGCCATTTTAAACATAAGTTAGCAGCCCCTAACACTTACCAAAGGTCAAGTACCACATGTTAATCTCCTATGGTGGCCAAAATTAGTTACCACAACATTTTGACAAGTGTACGGCCTAGATCGTGCCCCATTTTCCAAGAAACGATCCTAACGGTTGTGGGTTTACTATAAATACCCAACCCATTTTCACTCATTCCTCACTAGAATCTGATCTAAAAGACTCTAAGTTGAAACCATTGTTTCATACCTGAGTTCTTTGGATCTAGATTAGCATTCGGGGACCTTTCGTAAGTATTCTTTCGTTCTTTTATCGCTTTCGAGTCCGAAAGTCAAACTTTGTTTGACTTTCTGCATTGACCAGTTTATGGCCGATGCGAAGTTCGTTTGAACTTCATAACGTGAGCGTGATCACGATGGTTATAGTCCCTAGTGACTATACCTACTGATTACCACGTTATCTAGGCTCAGTGACGAGTCGTAGTTTTGGTCAGAATACGTATTCTTGCGTATTTTGTAACCAAACTACTTATGGGTATCAAAACCGTTTGTTTTGATACCAAACCTGTTTTCTAAACTTAGTTAAGCATGTTTTAGCATGCTTAGCTCGTCACTTTTAGTTTAGTGCTTATATAGGGTCGTAAGGTAAGCGATCTAAACAATCGCTTATACTTTCGAACCCGACCCGTTTGGTCGATCATTAGGATCCGACCAAGCACATTAGGTGACCATAGTATATAGGGAATAACCTTACGAGGTTATACCTTATGGTCGCTTCGTTTAAGTAGTTGTATGATAGGTAGTTTATATGCCTTAGGTAAATTACCAAAATACCCCTTTGATGCCAAAATTCATTTTAAACATATGTAACATAACTTTTGACATCTAAACTGATTTGACAACCATATTAGACATGTTAAGGCATTTATTACTGTCATTAACATTAGTTTGACATTTGGTTTGCACAAACGAGACTATTATACGTTCATTAACATTAGCTACGCCGCTCGGTAGTAAGTACTGGTACCATAGGACTTGACCAATCCCATTCCTGACATCCCGGGTTTGTTTGGATGTAAGGAATGACTGAATCCGAATACAATTCTTTTGATAACCTTGACTGA
>JARYGA010054074.1:0-29085 GCA_030545235.1 Helianthus tuberosus | reverse complement strand
CACACCATTTTACACTCAAGCCCCAAAAGATTATTTTCAAGATCCCAAGCTCTACAACACTGATGAAACAATGGTTAACCGAGGTGGTTAATTCACTGGTCTCGTCAAGTAGTGTTAATCCCTTCTTTCCGAGGATCGCTGGCTGGATCGTCCGCTGGTTGATCTCCTGCACAAGGAAACAAACCGTGACTCGTAACAAGGAGGATGGGGTGGGGGGTGCTCATTGTTACCACTCTCCGGCGTGAGAATCAGTAATTTGCTTGGGAAGCAAAGTGTGATAGTAGTAGTAGTGAGAGAGTTGTGAAGAGATACCTCAAACCTGGTTTGGGATGGGTATTTATAGCCGAGGAGTGAAGGAGGGTAGTTGATGGCTAGTCCGACATCGCACAGCCTCCTGTAGGTGTGTCAGGCCTGTCGGTTACGGTGGTGATGCCACGTCCTGCTGTGGTGTCAGTCTGTCGCTTACATGTGGGCTGCCACTTGCACTGTGGTGTCAGTCCCACTTGCCTTGTAGGCAGGATGCGGTGCCGGGCTGCATCGCTGCGTGCGGTAACTGATGCTGTTCCCGCGTTCTTGTTCTGGCCAAGACATATAAGGGATGCGGTGCCGTTCCGCATCGCCGCTTGGTGAATGTTACTGTTATTCAGATCCCTTGTCGTGATGAAAATGTTTATAGGATGCGGTGCCAGGCCGCATCGCTATGTATACACCCATTTTATACTTAAGGTATGTATTCCCATCACTTGACCGATTGGATTGGACCGCTGTGTTCGCGCGTGCCCTCACGGACACAGATAAGTTCTTGCTGGTGGGGGTTTTTGATAAGGGTAATGGTCGCTCGCGGTCATGCTGATGCGAGATCTGGGACCATACCCCTTCAAACACTTATTCTTCTATTATCTAAAACGTAGGTATGACGACCCCTTTTAAAGTTTTGACATATTTGTTAATCATTCTATATATTAGTCCAGGTTACACCCAAGTACTCTCGCACTCACTTTATTTTAATATTAATAAAACCAAATTCTACATACAGGTAATTTTTGTGTGGGGTTATATATGTGTATATATACATAATACACATGATATTATATATTATTTAATTTGCAACAAGTGAGTGCATTAGTTGTGACATCTGAGCCTTTTAAGGATCAAACAATTCTGAAGAAACACTAGATAAACGACCGGGATCGGAATATCTAGGGGGTTTGGATCTGCATAAAGAGGTTCGTTCTCTCTCGTTTGATTCGATTACGACTGGCCTTCTTCTCCAATAAAACTCTGCAAAAAAGAAGCATCGTTAGCCTCGCCAAGGGGAGAAAGGGGTTCTCTCCTTGACCCGACTCCGGTGTGAGAATATGTATATGTTATGAAGAAGAACGTGTATTGAAGAAGTGTGTGTAACTTGAATTTCATACCTGAACAGTTCTCATATTTATAACCGGGAGTCTTTGGGCGGGAAAACCCGTTAGTGAAAAGTTGACGGAAGATGCTAACCCCGTAAGCGGTTACATTTCCTTCCGTCAAGCTTTTTGATCCTACGTGAGTGCACACGGATCGTGGCTTAGATCGATGGCTGGGGGTTTGCCACGTGTAAAGTGGTCAATTGGAGATTACTCTCCAATTACATGCTATCGTTGTGATTTCAGGGATGCTTGAGGTGGCGACACATGTCCTGACGTTTATAACCGTCTTAGTGGTGCACGATCGAATTCCTTCTAGAAGATTACTGCTGTGATCTGGTGTGACCCCTTATCGTGTGGAGTCATCTGCAAAAATAATATCCAAGTCTGGATATTAGTCGAAAGTGTTTATTTTAGGATTTTCATCCTTTGTTTATGGAAGAAAGCGCAAGGATTTACAATTTCCTTTTGGCGCGCAAGTGTTTGACTGTTGTTGGTACCTTAAGCCCTTCTTTTGTAAGAACAGTGCGCGGCCGCGCAAGGTAAAAAGGCTGAACGACAAGGTAGTGGTATGGTCCCAAGTACCTATTATGATGTTTTTGGGACCTTACCCCTTCAAGTCCCCCCAGTCTAGTGTTGTACTTATGCAAATAAGTGGAGCACTGGACTTATAAAAGAGAAAATGTTTTTTTTTGCGCGAAAATGGGGAATCTTCTATGAGAAGATTTAATTTTGTTTAAAAACTTTCTTAGGGGGAATTGTGACTTTTTGCCCTTTGTAATCATGACCTGACTTATGGTGACGTCAGTTTGTAGTAAAAAATTGGTATTTGCGATATTTTTCCTTCTTATCTTGGGATACGTAGTGGCGCTTGTCAGGCCTCATTTATGAGGGTATGACGCTTGTCCCTGTAGCGCCGTTTGGAAAGGACATCTGACAGGTAATAATGCCTTTCCATCTGACAGGTAATAATGCCTTTCCATTTGAGAAACCAGTATCTTCCGTTCATCCCATAGCGATGGGATCTGTTTCTGAAGTTTGCCAGCCGGAGGTTGAAGAAGAGGCTAATGTTTTATCCGTTGATGCCTTGATGGCACGTTTTCTGGGGCTTCAGCACGGTGGATGTGAACTGGTGTATTCTCGTCGGAAGAATCGTCGTGTTGATCGTGTGTTGGTTGTTGTTGAAGATCCTGCTACCAGTTAGGTTTAACTTGGAAACAGTATTTCCTCTTTTTTTGATGTTCTTGTGAATATTCTAGTCTTGGTACTAAAAATGTTTTGAAGATCATTGCCATGATCCTTGTTCTGAAGTGTTTATGCTACACTTGATGATATATATACTTGTGGTGCACTGTTGTGCATGTAAGTTTGTGTTTAGATTACAATATGTTGCATGTGTTTAATTGCTTTTAGTAGGTAGGGCGAATGAGAAATGGTATTGTGCTCATGTGTGAATGTTTGTCTAAAAGGCATGCTGGTTTGCCTTGTTTAGACTGTTCATGAGGTGTAAAATGTTTACCATATTGTTTTCGCGTAAACCAAAAGATTATATGCAATTTGTAATAAACAGTGATATGAGTAAAGATGATGTTTGTATTGATAAGAGCGCAATGCTCGTAATACAAAGGATAATAAAGAAATACATTGCCTGTATGCTTTTATTTTGCGGACTGGTTTAGCATATATGTAACACCTGCGCCGCTGCTGCGCGTTCCAGGTGCAGGGAACTAGCGTCCCATCGAGTCTTTTTAGGGTGTACGCCCCCTTGCCTAAGACCTCATTGATGATGTATGGTCCTTCCCATTTTGGCGCTAATTTGCCTGGTTTTTCCGCGTTGGAAACCTCATTGTCGTGCAAGACAAAATCACCAGGATCAAATGTGCATACGCGGATGCACGCGTTGTAGTATTTTTCGAGTTTGGATTTGTACCATGCCTCAGTGATGGCGGCATTCTCGCGCCTTTCTTCCAGGAGGTTTAAATCCAGTCTTCGCTCTTGCTCATTGTTTTGTCTTTCCATAGCTAGCATGCGCGGTGATGGAAGACCGATTTCCGCTGGTGTTACCGCTTCTGATCCATAGACCATGCTGAATGTAGTTTCTCCCGTGCTAGTCTTTTGCATTGTACGATGGGCCCATAAGATGCTGGGGAGTTCGTCAACCCATCCTCTGCGCGCTGTGCCTAGTCGCACCTTAATGCCGTCGACTATCTGTTTGTTGATGCTCTCGACTTGGCCGTTTGCCTGTGGGTGCACCACAGAGGCAAAGTTGTGTTCAATCTTCATTTCTTAGAACCATTTCTGAAGATCTTCTGAGGCAAAGTTTGTGCCGTTGTCGGAGATGATGCGCAATGGTAATCCGAATCTGCAAATAATATGTTCCCATATAAATTTGCGAATTACCATTGCTGTTGTTGAGGCTAGTGCCTTGGCTTCGACCCATTTTGTGAAATAGTCGACTGCTACAATGATGAATTTTACCGCGCCTGGCGCGTCGGGGAAAGGACCAGCGAGGTCGATTCCCCACTGCTGAAAAGGCCAGGCGGATGTGACCGGTATGAGCGGGTTCTTTGGTCGGAGTGTTTTTGGCGCGTGGCGTTGACAGGCTGCGCATCTCCGTAATAATTCTACTGCGTCCACATGCATTCCTAGCCAGTAGTATCCCGCGTTCATTATTTTTGCCACGACCATGCGCGGCCCTGCGTGTATTCCCCATAAACCTTCATGGATTTCTCTGACCAGATATTGTGCATATGTTTTGTCTACACAGCGTAGCAATGGTCCTATAAATGACTTCCGGTACAGGACGCCATCCGCCATTTCGTAGTTTATTGCCTTGTGTTGGATTTTTCGAGCTTCTGCCTTTTCTTCTGGGAGCTTTCCGTGTTGCAAATATAAGATGATCGGAGACATCTAGGATGGATTCCCGACTTCTATAACATTTACTTGTTTGAGGTGAACAGAAGGATTGGATAATACCTCGATGCGCACATCTTTTGCTAAGTGTTTGAAGCTGGTAGCAGCCAATTTGCTTAGCGCATCTGCGTGCTTGTTTTCGCTTCTGTTTATATGGTTAACCTTGAATGTCTGGAATTGACTGATTAACATCCGCGCTTGTTCAAGGTACAATGCCATAGCTTCTCCCCTTGCATCATAGTGGCCATTAACTTGCTCGGCCACCAGTTTTGAATCGACATTGGCTTCAAGGTTTCTTGCCCCCATTTTAAGCGCTAAGCGGAGACCCGCCAAGAATTCTTCATATTCAGCTTCGTTGTTCGTGCTTCGAAAATCCAAGCGTATGGCATATGTAAGTTCGTGATCATCGGGACCGACTTATCGAAGGCCTGCGCCGGCTCCGTCGTCATTGGATGCTCCATCTGTGTGTAGAGTCCAAACTCTATCATCGAAAACAGGAATATGGTTCTGGATTGCTTCGCATTCTTGAACTTTGTCCATGGGGACTTCGGTGGCAAAGTCCGCTAGAACTTGCCATTTGATTGCTGGTCGTGGTCTGTACAGGATATTGTATCCTCCCAGCTCAATGGCCCACTTAGCCAATCTTCCCGCCACGTCGGGTTTGGATAGAATTTGGCCTAAATGATAATTGGTGAGAACTGTGATGACATGGCCCGAAAAGTACCGACGTAGGCGTCGTGATGCATGTACTAGTGCTAGGACCAGCTTTTCTATCATTGAGTAGCGAGTTTCTGGACCAGTGAGCATCTTGCTTATATAGTAAATTGGAGTCTGAACGTTTTCTCGCTCCACCATCAATACTGCACCAACTGCTACTTCCGCAGCAGACAAATATAAGATCAGTGGTTCCTTTTCTCGTGGTGCTGTTAGCGTTGGCAACTGAATTAGGCATTCTTTCATTTGTTTGAAGGCTGCTTCTACTTCGGGTGTCCACTGGAAGTGAGTTTTCTTGGCACAGTTCCGCAGTGTACTGATGAATGGATAAGACTTTGCCGCATGATTGGCCAAGTATATGTTCAAGGCTGCTAAGCGTCCGGCGAGTCTTTGCATTTCTTTTATTGTTGCAGGTGATGGCATTAGCTGGATGGCCTGCACCTTTTCTGGATTTACTTTAAACCCATCTCGTGTTACTATGAAACCCAGAAACTTCCCTTCTTCCATCCCAAAGGAGCATTTTGTTGGGTTGAGTTTTAAGTTTACGCTGCGCAATGAGTCGAATGTGCGTTGAATGTTTGCCAACATTGTTTCTTCCTCATGACTCATGATGACAAGGTCATCCATGTATACCTCGACTGTTTTACCAATGTCTCCTCTGAAGACTGTGTCCATTAATCGTTGGTATGTTGCGCTTGAGTTGCGCAGTCCGAAGGGCATTTTGGTGTAGCAGAAGATGCCCTTATCTGTACGGAATGCAGTTTTGTCTTCGTCTTCTTCTTTCCTCTGGACCTGATGATATCCTTTGTAACAGTCAAGAAAACACTTCCATCGAAATGATGCTAGAGAGTCGACTTTTTTGTCTATCTCAGGAAGCGCATAGCAATATTTGGGGCATGCTTTATTCAGGTCTTTGAAGTCGACGCACATTCTCCATCCGCCACTGTGTTTCGGTACCATTACTGGACTGGCAACCCATGTATGGTATTTAACTTCGCGCAAGATTCCCGCATTAAGTAGCTATGTTACTTGCTCGTCTAGCGCTTTCGCTTTTTCTTCACTAAAGCTGCGCCTCCCCTGAGCAACAGGTTCTGCTGAGGGTCGGATGTTTAGACAATGTTGTGTTATGTCGCGCGGGACCCCAGTCATGTCTGCTGGGCACCAAGCGAATATGTCTTTATTGTTGGACAATAATTCTTTTAATTGTATTCGTGTTGCCGGTGAAATGGCGTGTCCTAGCAGGATGGTCTGCTCTGGATATTCATTGTTCAGAATCCATTTCTCCGGTTCGTTTGATGTTGAGGGTTTGGCCACTTTAATTGGTGGCTCATCGTCTACGTACATGACCTCTTTGCTTGAGTATAGAATTGCGACTCCGGTTTCTGTTGGGAATCCGCATGCAGCATGTGGGATGGAAGTGATCATGCTGAATTCCCTTTGCGACCTTCTTCCGAGCAAAACATCATGGCGTGATGTTGCTGGCATGACCATAAAGTTTACCGTGACTGTGCGTGAATGTTCCCCATCAGACAAGGTCACGGGAAATGCTATTTGCCCTAACGGGAATACGGCTTCATTACAAAATCCGGTGAGAGGAAAATCAACCGGTTCTAGACGTGCTTTGTCTTCTGGATCAAGCTGTTTGAAACATTGCTCATATATGATATCCATTGAGCTGCCCGGATCTATAAACATATAGTCCGTTCGTTAATGACCGAAGATACCACTAATTATTACTGGTCGCTCTTCCTGGAGGGCCTCCAGGGACAACAGGAAACACAACCTGTTGTTCCCTCCAATGTTGATCATGGTTTCGTTTGTTTGGCCTTCACGACGGACCTCCTTGAACCATGTTTATTTGTTTGATTTTCTGATGGTTGGTACCTCTTGATTGTCGAAGTATCTCAATATAACTGTCAGATTGGGTATCCCACTGACAAGGCCTCTGTGGGTCCAATACTGCAGTGTTGATTTCACCCTTGTTTCCTTTTAGAGCGTCAGATCTGATGTTTGGGGACTCAGATCTGTAAATTTGTGTGAAAATTTGGTTTAAAGCAGTCTGGCATCTGCCGAACCAGTACTCTGGAGCTCTCTCTGTGGGCTGATTTGAGGAGTTCTTTCTATCTGGATGTCTGTTACGTTTGTTGATTCCCATGATTCCGTCGATCTGGGTATTCTGGACTGTAGAACCCTTGAATCCAGATCGAGGACCTGATGGGTGAGATAATGAATTCTCTGCCATGTGAAAACAAAGGATGAAAAGTATTGAATCGAAACGAGTTAAAAACTGATGAGACAGAGGAATCGGTGGGCGCCAATGAAGAAACACTTGATAAACGACCGGCATCGGAATATCTAGGGGGTTTGGATCTGCATAAAGAGGTTCGTTCTCTCTCGTTTGATTCGATAACGACTGGCCTTCTTCTCCAATAAAACTCTGCAAAAAGAAGCACCGTTAGCCTCGCCATGGGGAGAAAGGGGTTCTCTCCTTGACCCGACTCCGGTGTGAGAATAAGTATATGTTATGAAGAAGAAGGTTTATTGAAGAAGTGTGTGTAACTTGAATTTCATACCTGAACAGTTCTCATATTTATAACCGGGAGTCTTTGGGCGGGAAAACCCGTTAGTGAAAAGTTGACGGAAGATGCTAACCCCGTAAGCGGTTACATTTCCTTCCGTCAAGCTTTTTGATCCTACGTGAGTGCACACGGATCGTGGCTTAGATCGATGTCTGGGGGTTTGCCACGTGTAAAGTGGTCAATTGGAGATTACTCTCCAATTACATGCTATCGTTGTGATTTCAGGGATGCCTGAGGTGGCGATACGTGTCCAGATGGTTATAACCGTCTTAGTAGTGCACGATCGAATTCCTTCTAGAAGATTACTGCTGTGATCTGGTGTGACCCCTTATCGTGTGGAGTCATCTGCATAAATAATATCCAAATGAAACCTTGTGTTTCATTCCCGAGAATTGTAAAATTACATGGGACATTCATACATTTTAGTCCATGTACAATTTCGACTCCTCAAAGCGCTTTTCTAGAGGTTATACGTAAACTATTACGCTAATTGTAACCAGTTTAACGTAACGTATACTCGGGAATAACAACATAAGCTAAACATACCTTAAATATCCTTTACATAACTTAGGAATGAGTTTTGAAGGGTTCGGTATGACAAAAACATGCTTATTCAACTCCAGGGGCTATTTTGCAAATTCTGCGAAACTATGCCTTTACGCGTATTTCCTAATCCGGAACATGTACACGCATCCAAAAAATTTTTTAATCATTAAAATATTGTATTTTAGTGATTGGAATGCAAAAATATCATTCGTTACGCATTTACGGTCATTTGCGCGTTCGTTACGATTTTCGTCGTAATTAACCAAAAACCGCAACCGTACGACCGAACGAGCCGACATCCAAAACATTTCCGGACACATTTCATGTTCCCTATGACGTTTCATCCTTATGAAGCTTGAAAATGGGGTTAACGAGTGTCAAAAGTGCCAAAACGCAACAAAACGTAGTGCAGGGACCTATTCTGTAATTTTTGCAAACTTTGCCCAGGTCAGACGCTTACGGACCGTAAGCCAAGACACCATACGGTCCGTAAGGACCTACCCAGCTCATCATAATTAGCTGTCAATAGCCTGATTGTTTAAGGACACTCAACTCGCGAATTTGGCCACTTCTCTTCTGCTTTGGACACCTAATGAGACACTAATCCATGCCTAAACACCTAGCCTAACACTTGTCATGATTTGGTAACTTCTTGATCATTATAAATACCATGATCATCCCCACGTTTGAACCTTTCATAACTTTCTTGCTCTCATCTGCACTTTCTAGAGTTGCAACCACTTGTGAAGCCTTCTCTTGAGTTTCCTTGGCTATTTTAAGTGCAAGTAAGTGTTTCATCTCTGTCTTGATCAATTCATATAGAATAACTGAGCTAAAAGTCCAACAGTTTGACTTTCTGTTAGGCTTTCAGTTATACCCATGAATTGGTCAAAACAAGGTCCAATTGAACCTTGCAACGTGATCATAATCATGATGGTTATGGTCCCTAGTGATCATGCCTACTGATTTCCACGTTTGCTAGTTGTAGTGACGAGTCAAAGTTTTGGTCAATAAAGCGATAAATGTGCATTATATGACGGAACTATTTTCGGGTATCAAAACAGTTTGTTTTGGTATCAAAACTCTTTTATAACTTAGTTAGACATGTCAAAACATGTCTAACTCGTCACTTTTAGTTTAGTGCTTGTTTAGAGTCTATTGTTGAACGGTTTTAACCACCGCTTTAACTTTCGAATCCGACCCGTTTGGTCAATCTTTGGATCCGACCAAACACATTTTTATGACCATAATTATATAGGGAATAACCCTCTGAGGTTATACCTCATGGTCACTTCAATTGGTTAGTATTATGATAATTGGTTGTTATGTTCCTTAATAATGACCAAAATGCTTTTTTTTTTTGTGAATAAATCAATCTAAAGCATATGTAACCTAAATTTTTACATGTAATCTGATGTAACAACAACATTAAACATATTTTAGAAATTTAGACTTATCATAACACGTATCTAACCATCCGAATGCGTAGTTACGCAAATGACACGTTAAAGTGGCTTAAACTACCTTAACGGGTCATAATTGGTCAAAAGCACTTAGGAACCATTCCAAATCAGAATGTTAACTCTATTAAACCATTTCATATGAGTTCCAACACTCATTTGATTTATAAAGTCTCATTCTATCCGATTCTTCCGTTTATGTCCCGACTTATTTACATGTTATCCGACTCATTAGGACACACTTGATTCCTTGAACTTTGGGCTTTGTTCACACACTTGTAAAAGGCTTATACGCAAATCCCAGGCGAGTACATCGCTCCCTTCTTTTATGTTTTACAAATGTTTTGGGGTGATTCATATGTGCTAATTGTTTTCAAGTTTTCAAAGTACAAATACTATGGTTTATATAACAATATGGTTTCAATAATGTGATACAACTTGTTGGTGCGTTATCCAAGATACGAATGACATTCATTAACATTGTTATGCCGCCCAGTAGTAAGTTATGCTACCATAGGATTGACAATCTCGTTACTAGGCTATTCACTGGATTTGGGGGGTAGTTTGGGGAACGACAGAAACTGTTTATGACTAACAAATCATTCGTTGATTTGTTAGTCTTGTTAAAGAGATCTTTTAGGATCTATTAAAGATACCCTTGGGGTATAGTCGAGTCAACAAAGGTTTGAATGTATTCATTAAAGAACGACCAAAAGTTTTCACAATTAAAACAAGGACAATGGTTTATGACAAGGACAATGAACAATGGTTTATGACAAGTACAATGAAGCAATGGTTTATGATACGAACAATGGTCGATTGGTTATTTTTGAACAAGGTTACACAACGATTTTTATTTAAAGATATAAACCATACAAAGTTTATTTACAAGATGATTTACAACTCAGATTTACGAAACAAATGTTTTCAGTCAAGATTCATGTCTACAAGGTTTTGATTTACTTATATTAACTTGTAAAGTTGATATATTATATTGCAATATCAAATACGTTTTGATTTCAAGATTTATACTCGTTGACTCTCGAAGTTGGACGTGGTATTGCAATATAGTTATAAAGCCATGAATTTGACACTCAGAAAACCTATGTGCTCGCCGGCATTTTATGCTGACTATGTTTTCACATATGTTTCAGGTTTAGTTACATGACGATTGTTGCTGTATACTTCACATAGGACGGACGCGGACTTTAGTGCCTTAAAACCAGAAAGACAAATAATATATATTTTTTTTGTTTAATTTAATTCTAAAGACAATGTAATCATGTTAATATTCAATAAAACATACTTTCAAATACCATGTGTTATGTAGCAATTTGTAACATGACTCCCCAAGTGTTTCCGCCGCGTGTTGTTTTACGGGATTTGGGGTGTTACATTAGTAAGTTGTAAGTTGTGCATTAAGGGTTTGTCTTACAACATGTTATTGTACATTTATGTTTTGAGGTTGTACCTTTTTCTAAATTATATATTATATAATAATTATATAATTTGCAACAAGTGAGTGCATTAGAAAGTTGTAAGTTGTGCATTAAGGGTTTATCTTGCAATGTGTTATTGTACATTTATGTTTTATTATATATTATTTAATTATATATTATTTAATTTGCAACAAGTGAGTGCATTAGTAAGTTGTAAGTTGTGCATTAAGGGTTTGTCTTACAAGATGTTCTTGTACATTTATGTTTTGAGGTTGTACATTTTTTCCAAATTATATATTATATATTATATAATAATTATATAATTTGCAACAAGTGAGTGCATTAGAAAGCTGTAAGTTGTGCATTAAGGGTTTATCTTGCAAGGTGTTATTGTACATTTATGTTTTGAGGTTGTACCTTTTTCAAAATAAGTCGCGTGTCTCTAGTTTTAAGCCTTATTTCTTAATATATCTCATTACCTCACTCTACACTTCCCTCTTCCTCTCATTCTACGTTGGGTTCCAAGTTCCAACTTTACACAAGAACTGCCTTGATACCATGTCAAAACAACAGGTATCGAGACTGACTATAACCAAACATATGTTTTATTAACTCTTAACAATGAATGAACACAAGAATATGAACTGTCAAAACAACATGTATCGAGACTGACTATAACCAAACAGATGTTTTATTAACTCTTAACAATGAATGAACACAAGAATATGAACTGTACAACAAAATCTCTCCGCTCTCCTCTCACCTGCATATAACGATCTAACAAGCCCTCAGTTAATCAAAGATATTCAATACATGAATGAAACCCCAAATCGCCAAAGGAAGTCTACGCACACGAATCTTTAGTCTCTTAAGCCCAGCCTTCTAAGCAGCCCAGTGACCTCTTTATAAGCCCAAGCTTTTATTCAGCTTCTAATTCAGCCCACAACTCGTTCGTTATTAGACCAGACCTCGAAATATAACAATAAAAAATCTTAATAACAATTATAAAACAATACTAGAGATATTAAAACTGAAGTATAAAAGTATCACTTTTAACATAAATAAATAAATAAAGTTGCAAGTGAAAATGCGTACTTTACAAGAACAATTGCACTTTAAGTAAGTCACTTGTACTATAATAAACTGTTCACCTTTTCAGTAACATCATCAGCCAAGCCATGTGCGAATATTATAATATATCAGACCCGACGGTTGTATTTTATAACGGTTTTGGTCCCTAACACTAACTTTGTTACTTTTTTCCAGTTAAGTGTAAGGACAATTAGGTCTTATATACCCCAGGGACTGTTTTTTATAATTACAAAGTTCTTTTAATATTTAAAAGATTATTAATGCAATTACTCAAGTTTATTTTTATTATTTCGTTATTTTCACGATTATTATTTAACAAAATACGTTTTATTTATACAAATAAATATGTATTATCCTTAACCTTTTGTTTTTGTAAAGGCCGTTATAAATAATATTTTTTTAACATTTTGTTTAAAACCTCTATTGTTTTAAAATTGTTCCTTTTTAAACTGTTTGTTTTTTAAAATCGTTTTTAGAGTTGTTTGTCTTTTCAAGTTTTTTTAAACACTTCATTTTACACCATTCTTTTTTAAAATCATTTGTTTTTTAAACAACTCATTTTTTAAGTCGTTCATTTTTAAATTTTACAAAACGACGTGTATAAAAACAAAAGACATGTAAGATTTGAAAAAATCTGAAACACTCTAATAAAAAGTTTGCAAAAGATCGTTAATTTTTCAAACTTTTTTTAGAATGGTTTATTTCTTTTTCAAATCTTCCATTTCTTTGGACCGTCTGTTTATTCAAAATTTGTTATATTTTTTAACCTTTCGTTTATTAAATTCGTGTGTTTTTTAAAACCTAACACGTTTTTTAAACCACTCATTTGTTTAAAATCGATCATTTTTAGTTCCTTCGATTGTTTAAAAAAAACTTTAAAAGATAAACAACTTTAAAAAGAACGATTTTAATTAAAAAACGGTTTAAAAAGGAATAATTTTAAAAACGATAGACGGTTTAAAAAAAAGAGGTAAAAAAGCAAATGATTTAAAAACGACGTTTATAAAAAACAAACGCTTAATGCAAATACATATTTATTTGTGTGTGTATATATATATATCATATTTTGTTAAATAATAATCGTGAAAATAACGAAATAATAAAAAAACTTGGGTAATTTCATTAATAATCTCTTAAATATTAAAAGAACTTTGTAATTATCAAAAAACAGGTCCTAAGGTATATAATGACCTAATTACCCTTACGCCTAACTGCAAAAAAGTAACAAAGTTAGTGTCAGAGGTCAAAACCATTATAAAATGCAACCTCGAGGTCTGATATGTTAAAAGAATCCTTTTTGGGCTGAAAGGGTTAAACAGGCTAAACCACAGGGGCCAAATCAGTAATTTACTCAAAAAAAGATTGGTTGAAAGATAGTGGGTCCCACCACTACCCCATCTCCCTTATTATATTGATTTAATATCCATACTTCCATGAACCCTACGGAAAAGCCTAATCATGTAACTCAAGATAACTTTTTTTTATCTGGTTATGTCTCAACCGTATCACATCCCTCACCACTAAAAAATCTCAACTTTCTAGTTACTTTTAGAACTTGTGAGTTATCCTTTTGATCCCATCAATTTCTCCTATCATTTAAACCCTTACATTTTTAACACATATCACCTCTCTTCCCTCTCATAACCACACAAAATTACTAACACTCAATCCTTACCCGAAGACCCACACACCATTTTACACTCAAGCCCCAAAAGATTATTTGCAAGATCCCAAGCTCTACAACACTGATGAAACTATGGTTAACCGAGGTGGTTAATTCACTGGTCTCGTCAAGTAGTGTTAATCCTTTCTTTCCGAGGATCGCTGGCTGGATCGTCCGCTGGTTGATCTCCTGCACAAGGAAACAAACCGTGACTCGTAACAAGGAGGATGGGGTAGGGGTGCTCCTTGTTAACACTCTCCGGCGTGAGAATCAGTAATTTGCTTGGGAAGCAAAGTGTGATAGTAGTAGTAGTGAGAGAGTTGTGAAGAGATACCTCAAACCTGGTTTGGGATGGGTATTTATAGCAGAGGAGTGAAGGAGGGTAGTTGAGTGGCTAGTCTGACATCGCACAGCCTCCTGTAGGTGTGTCAGGCCTGTCGGTTACGGTGGTGATGCCACGTCCTGCTGTGGTGTCAGTCTGTCGCTTACATGTGGGCTGCCACTTGCACTGTGGTGTCAGTCCCACTTGCCTTGTAGGCAGGATGCGGTGCCGGGCTGCATCGCTGCTTGCGGTAACTGATGCTGTTCCCGCGTTCTTGTTCTGGCCAAGACATATAAGGGATGCGGTGCCGTGCCGCATCGCCGCTTGGTGAATGTTACTGTTCTTCAGATCCCTTGTCGTGATGAAAATGTTTATAGGATGCGGTGCCGGGCCGCATCGCTATGTATACACCCATTTTATACGTAAGGTATGTATTCCCATCACTTGACCGATTGGATTCGACCGCTGTGTTCGCGCGTGCCCGCACGGACACAGATAAGTTCTTGCTGGTGGGGGTGTTTCATAAGGGTAATGGTCGCTCGCGGTCATGCTGACGCGAGATCTGGGACCATACCCCTTCAAACACTTATTCTTCTATTATCTAAAACGTAGGTGTGACGACCCCTTTTAAAGTTTTGACATATTTGTTAATCATTCTATATATTAGTCCAGGTTACACCCAAGTACTCTTGCACTCACTTTATTTTAATATTAATAAAACCAAATTCTACATACAGGTAATTTTTGTGTGGGGTTATATATGTGTATATATACATAATACACATGATATTATATTATTTAATTTGCAACAAGTGAGTGCATTAGTTGTGACATCTGAGCCTTTTTAAGGATCAAACAATTCTGAAGAAACACTAGATAAACGACCTGATCGGAATATCTAGGGGGTTTGGATCTGCATAAATAGGTTCGTTCTCTCTCGTTTGATTCAATAACGACTGGCCTTCTTCTCCAATAAAACTCTGCAAAAAAGAAACACCGTTAGCCTCGCCAAGGGGAGAAAGGGGTTCTCTCCTTGACCCGACTCCGGTGTGAGAATAAGTATATGTTATGAAGAAGAAGGTGTATTGAAGAAGTGTGTGTAACTTGAATTTCATACCTGAACAGTTCTCATATTTATAACCGGGAGTCTTTGGGCGGGAAAACCCGTTAGTGAAAAGTTGACGGAAGATGCTAACCCCGTAAGCGGTTACATTTCCTTCCGTCAAGCTTTTTGATCCTACGTGAGTGCACACGGATCGTGGCTTAGATCGATGGCTGGGGGTTTGCCACGTGTAAAGTGGTCAATTGGAGATTACTCTCCAATTACATGCTATCGTCGTGATTTCAGGGATGCCTGAGGTGGCGACACGTATCCAGACGGTTATAACCGTCTTAGTGGTGCACGATTGAATTCCTTCTAGAAGATTACTGCTGTGATCTAGTGTGACCCCTTATCGTGTGGAGTCATCTGCATAAATAATATCCAAGTCTGGATATTTGTCGGTAGTGTTTATTTTAGGATTTTCATCCTTTATTTATGGAAGAAAGTGCAAGGATTTACAATTTCCTTTTGGCGCACAAGTGTTTGACTGTTGTTGGTACCTTAAGCCCTTCTTTTGTAAGAACAGTGCGCGACCGCGCAAGGTAAAAAGGCTGAACGACAAGGTAGTGGTATGGTCCCAAGTACCTATTATGAGGTTTTTGGGACCTTACCCCTTCATGCCCCCCCAGTCTAGTGTTGTACTTATGCAAATAAGTGGAGCACTGGACTTATAAGAGAGAAAATGTTTTTTTTTTGCGCGAAAATGGGGAATCTTCTATGAGAAGATTTAATTTTGTTTAAAAACTTTCTTAGGGGGAATTGTGACTTTTTGCCCTTTGTAATCATGACCTGACTTATGGTGACGTCAGTTTGTAGTAAAAAAATGGTATTTGCGATATTTTTCCTTCTTATCTTGGGATACGTAGTGGCGCTTGTCAGGCCTCATTTATGAGGGTATGACGCTTGTCCCTGTAGCGCCGTTTGGAAAGGACATCTGACAGGTAATAATGCCTTTCCATTTTCCCGGAATTACTCGCCTATATATACATTTGGGTGCTCTTATTTGTTTGATCTAAAAGATGAAGATTACTCGTTCCTTCCGTACCCGACGGCTAGCTCGCCGCCTTTAGTAACTGCCGGACCTGAGAAACCAGTATCTTCCGTTCATCCCATAGCGATGGGATCTGTTTCCGAAGTTTGTCAGCCGGAGGTTGAAGAAGAGGCTAATGTTTTATCCGTTGATGCCTTGATGGCACGTTTTCCGGGGCTTCAGCACGGTGGATGTGAACTGGTGTATTCTCGTCGGAAGAATCGTCATGTTGATCGTGTGTTGGTTGTTGTTGAAGAACCTGCTACCAGTTAGGTTTAACTTGGAAACATTATTTCCTCTTTTTTTGATGTTCTTGTGAATATTCTAGTCTTGGTACTAAAAATGTTTTGAAGATCATTGCCATGATCCTTGTTATGAAGTGTTTATGCTACACTTGATGATATATATACTTGTGGTGCACTGTTGTGCATGTAAGTTTGTGTTTAGATTACAATATGTTGCATGTGTTTAATTAATTTTAGTAGGTAGGGCGAATGAGAAATGGTATTGTGCTCATGTGTGAACGTTTGTCTAAAAGGCGTGCTGGTTTGCCTTGTTTAGAGTGTTCATGAGGTGTACAATGTTTACCATATTGTTTTCGCGTAAACCAAAAGAATTATATGCAATTTGTAAAATAAACAGTGATATGAGTAAAGATGATGCTCGTAATATAAAGGATAATAAAGAAATACATTGCCTGTATGCTTTTATTTTGCGGACTGGTTTAGCTTATATGTAACACCTGCGCAGCTGCTGCGCGTTCCAGGTGCGGGGAACTAGCGTCCCATCGAGTCTTTTTAGGGTGTACGCCCCCTTGCCTAAGACCTCATTGATGATGTATGGTCCTTCCCATTTTGGCGCTAATTTGCCTGGTTTTTCCGCGTTGGAAGCCTCATTGTCGCGCAAGACAAAATCACCAGGAACAAATGTGCATACGCGGATGCGCGCGTTGTAGTATTTTTCGAGTTTGGATTTGTACCTTGCCTCAGTGATGGCGGCATTCTCGCGCCTTTCTTCGAGGAGGTCTAAATCCAGTCTTCGCTCTTGCTCATTGTTTTGTCTTTCCATAGCTAGCATGCGCGGTGATGGAAGACCGATTTCCGCTGGTATTACCGCTTCTGATCCATAGACCAGGCTGAACGGAGTTTCTCCCGTGCTAGTCTTTGGCATTGTACGATGGGCCCATAAGATGCTGGGGAGTTCGTCAACCCATCCTCTGCGCGCTGTGCTTAGTCGCGCCTTAATGTCGTCGACTATCTGTTTGTTGATGCTCTCGACTTGGCCGTTTGCCTGTGGGTGCGCCACAGAGGCAAAGTTGTATTCAATCTTCATTTCTTTGAACCATTTCTGAAGATCTTCTGAGGCAAAGTTTGTGCCGTTGTCGGAGATGATGCGCAATGGTAATCCGAATCTGCAAATAATATGTTCCCCTATAAATTTGTGAATTACCATTGCTGTTGTTGAGGCTAGTGCCTTGGCTTCGACCCATTTTGTGAAATAGTCGACTGCTACAATGATGAATTTTACCGCGCCTGGCGCGTCGGGGAAAGGACCAACGAGGTCGATTACCCACTTCTGAAAAGGCCAGGCGGATGTGACCGGTATGAGCGGGTTCTTTGGTCGGAGTGTTTTTGGCGCGTGGCGTTGACAGGCTGCGCATCTCCGTAATAATTCTTCTGCGTCCACATGCATTCCAAGCCAGTAGTATCCCGCGTTCATTATTTTTTCCACGACCATGCGCGGCCTTGCGTGTATTCCACATAAACCTTCGTGGATTTCTCTGACCAGATATTGTGCGTCTGTTTTGTCAACACAGCGTAGCAATGGTCCCATAAATGACTTCCGGTACAGGACGCCATCCGCCATTTCATAGTTTATTGCCTTGTGTTGGATTTTTCGAGCTTCTGCCTTTTCTTCTGGGAGCTTTCCGTGTTGCAAATATAAGATGATCGGAGACATCCAGGATGGATTCCCGACTTCTATAACATTTACTTGTTTGAGGTGAACAGATGGATTGGACAATACCTCGATGTGCACTTCTTTTGCTAAGTGTTTGAAGCTGGTAGTAGCCAATTTGCTTAGCGCATCTGCGTGCTTGTTTTCGCTTCTGTTTATATGGTTAACCTTGAATGTCTGGAATTGACTGATTAACATCCGCGCTTGTTCAAGGTACAGTGCCATAGCTTCTCCCCTTGCATCATAGTGGCCATTAACTTGCTCGGGCACCAGTTTTGAATCGACGTTGGCTTCAAGGTTTCTTGCCTCCATATTAAGCGCTAAGCGGAGACCCGCCAAGAATTCTTCATATTCAGCTTCGTTGTTCGTGCTTCGAAAATCCAAGCGTATGGCATATGTAAGTTCGTGATCATCGAGACAGACTAATCGAAGGCCTGCGCCGGCTCTGTCGTCATTAGAAGCTCCATCTGTGTGCAGAGTCCAAACTCTATCATCGAAAACAGGAATAGGGTTCTGGATTGCTTCGCATTCTTGAACTTTGTCGATGGGGACTTCGGTGGCAAAGTCCGCTAGAACTTGCCCTTTGATTGCTGGTCGTGGTCTGTATAGGATATTGTATCCTCCCAGCTCAATGGCCCACTTAGCCAATCTTCCCGCCACGTCGGGTTTGGATAGAATTTAGCCTAAATGATAATTGGTGAGAACTGTGATGACATGGCCCGAAAAGTACCGACGTAGGCGTCGTGATGCATGTACTAGTGCTAGGACCAGCTTTTCTATCATTGAGTAGCGAGTTTCTGGACCAGTGAGCATCTTGCTTATATAGTAAATTGGAGTCTGAACGTTTTCTCGCTCCACCATCAATACTGCACCAACTGCTACTTCCGCATCAGACAAATATAAGATCAGTGGTTCCTTTTCTCGTGGTGCTGTTAGCGTTGGCAACTGAATTAGGCATTCTTTCATTTGTTTGAAGGCTGCTTCTACTTCGGGTGTCCACTGGAAGTAAGTTTTCTTGGCACAGTTCCGCAGTGTACTGATGAATGGATAAGACTTTGCCGCATGATTGGCCAAGAATATGTTCAAGGCTGCTAAGCGTCCGGTGAGTCTTTGCATTTCTTTTATTGTTGCAGGTGATGGCATTAGCTGGATGGCCTGCACCTTTTCTGGATTTACTTTAAACCCATCTCTTGTTACTATGAAACCCAGAAACTTCCCTTCTTCCATCCCGAAGGAGCATTTTGTTGGGTTGAGTTTTAAGTTTACGCTGCGCATTGAGTCGAATGTGCGTTGAATGTTTGCCAACATTGTTTCTTCCTCATGACTCATGATGACAAGGTCATCCATGTATTCCTCGACTGTTTTACCAATGTCTCCTCTGAAGACTGTGTCCATTAATCGTTGGTATGTTGCGCCTGCATTGCGCAGGCCGAAGGGCATTTTGGTGTAGCAGAAGATGCCCTTATCTGTACGGAACGCAGTTTTGTCTACGTCTTCTTCTTTCATCTGGACCTGATGATATCCTTTGTAACAGTCAGGAAAACACTTCCATCGAAATGATGCTAGAGAGTCGACTTTTTTGTCTATCTCAGGAAGCGCATAACAATCTTTGGGGCATGCTTTATTCAGGTCTTTGAAGTCGACGCACATTCTCCATGCCCCATTGTGTTTCTGTACCATTACTGGATTGGCAACCCATGTATGGTATTTAACTTCGCGCAAGATTCCCGCATTAAGTAGCTCTGTTACTTGCTCGTCCATGGCTTTCGCTTTTTCTTCACTAAAGCTGCGCCTCCCCTGAGCAACAGGTTCTGCTGAGGGTCGGATGTTTAGACAATGTTGTGCTATGCCGCGCGGGACCCCAGTCATGTCTGCTGGGCACCAAGCGAATATGTCTTTATTGTTGGACAGTAATTCTTTTAATTGTATTCGTGTTGCCGGTGAAATGGCATGTCCTAGCAGGATGGTCTGCTCTGGATATTCGTTGTTCAGAATCCATTTCTTCGGTTCGTTTGATGTTGAGGGTTTGGCCACTTTCATTGGTGGCTCATCGTCTACGTACATGACCTCTTTGCTTGAGTATAGAATTGCGACTCCGGTTTCTGTTGGGAATCCGCATGCAGCATGTGGGATGGATGTGATCATGCTGAATTCCCTTTGCGACCTTCTTCCGAGCAAAACATCATGGCGTGATGTTGCTGGCATGACCGTAAAGTTTACCGTGACTGTGCGTGAATGTTCCCCATCAGACAAGGTCACGGGAAGTGCTATTTGCCCTAACGGGAATACGGCTTCATTACAAAATCCGGTGAGAGGAAAATCAACCGGTTCTAGACGTGCTTTGTCTTCTGGATCAAGCTGTTTGAAACATTGCTCATATATGATATCCATTGAGCTGCCCGGATGTATAAACATATAGTCCATTCGGTAATGACCGAAGATACCAGTAATTATTACTGGTCGCTCTTCCTGGAGGGCCTCCAGGGACAACAGGAAACACAACCTGTTGTTCCCTCCATTGTTGATCATGGTTTCGTTTGTTTGGCCTTCGTGACGGACCTCCTTGAACCATGTTTATTTGTTTGATTTTCTAATGGTTGGTACCTCTTGATTGTCGAAGTATCTCAACATAACTGTCAGATTGGGTGTCCCACTGACAAGGCCTCTGTGGGTCTAATACTGCAGTATTGATTTCACCCTTGTTTCCTTTTAGAGCGTCAGATCTGATGTTTGGGGACTCAGATCTGTAAATTTGTGTGAAAATTTTGGTTTAAAGCAGTCTGGCATCTGCCGAACCAGTACTCTGGAGCTCTCTCTGTGGGCTGATTTGAGGAGTTCTTTCTATCTGGATGTCTGTTACGTTTGTTGATTCCCATGATTCCGTCGATCTGGGTATTCTGGACTGTAGAACCCTTGAATCCAGATCGAGGACCTGATGGGTGAGATAATGAATTCTCTGCCATGTGAAAACAGAGGATGAAAAGTATTGAATCAAAACGAGATAAAAACTGATGAGACAGAGGAATCGGTGGGCGCCAATGAAGAAACACTAGATAAACGACCGGGATCGGAATATCTAGGGGGTTTGGATCTGCATAAAGAGGTTCGTTCTCTCTCGTTTGATTCGATTACGACTGGCCTTCTTCTCCAATAAAACTCTGCAAAAAAGAAGCACCGTTAGCCTCGCCAAGGGGAGAAAGGGGTTCTCTCCTTGACCCGACTCCAGTGTGAGAATAAGTATATGTTATGAAGAAGAAGGTGTATTGAAGAAGTGTGTGTAACTTGAATTTCATACCTGAACAGTTCTCATATTTATAACCGGGAGTCTTTGGGCGGGAAAACCCGTTAGTGAAAAGTTGACGAAAGATGCTAACCCCGTAAGCGGTTACATTTCCTTCCGTCAAGCTTTTATCCTACGTGAGTGCACACGGATCATGGCTTAGATCGATGGCTGGGGGTTTGCCACGTGTAAAGTGGTCAATTGGAGATTACTCTCGAATTACATGCTATCGTTGTGATTTCAGGGATGCCTGAGGTGGCGATACGTGTCCAGACGGTTATAACCGTCTTAGTGGTGCACGATCGAATTTCTTCTAGAAGATTACTGTTGTGATCTGGTGTGACCCCTTATCGTGTGGAGTCATCTGCATAAATAATATCCAAGTCTGGATATTAGTCGGAAGTGTTTATTTTAGGATTTCATCCTTTGTTTATGGAAGAAAGCGCAAGGATTTACAATTTCCTTTTGGCGTGCAAGTGTTTGACTGTTGTTGGTACCTTAAGCCCTTCTTTTGTAAGACCAGTGCGCGGCCGCGCGAGGTAAAAAGGCTGAACGGCAAGGTAGTGGGATGGTCCCAAGTACCTATTATGAGGTTTTTGGGACCTTACCCCTTCAAATTCCAAACCAAATGAAACCTTGTGTTTCATTCCCGAGAATTGTAAAATTACATGGGACATTCATACATTTTAGTCCATGTACAATTTCGACTCCTCAAAGCGCTTTTCTGGAGGTTATACGTAAACTATTACGCTAATCGTAACCAGTTTAACGTAACGTATACTCGGGAATAACAACATAAGCTAAACATACCTTAAATATCCTTTACATAACTTAGGAATGAGTTTTGAAGGGTTCGGTATGACAAAAACATGCTTATTCAACTCCAGGGGCTATTTTGCAAATTCTGTGAAACTATGCCTTTACACGTATTTCCTAATCCGGAACATGTACACGCATCCAAAATTTTTTTTAATCATTAAAATATTGTATTTTAGTGATTGGAATGCAAAAATATCATTTGTTACGCATTTACGGTCGTTTGCGCGTTCGTTACGATTTTCGTCGTAATTAACCGATAACCGATAACCGCAACCGTACGAACGAGCCAACATCCGAAACATTTCCGGACACATTTCATGTTCCCTATGATATTTCATCCTTATGAAGCTTGAAAATGGGGTTAACGAGTGTTAAAAGTGCCAAAACGCAACAAAACGTAGTGTAGGGACCTGTTCTGCAATTTTTGCAAACTTTGCCCAGGTCAGAGGCTTACGGACCGTAAGCCAAGACACCATACAGTCCGTAAGGACCTGCCCAGCTCACCATAATTAGCTGTCAACAGCCTGATTGTTTAAGGACACTCAGCTCGTGAATTTGGCCACTTCTCTTCTGCTTTGGACACCTAATGAGACACTAATCCATGCCTAAACACCTGGCCTAACACTTGTCATGATTTGGTAACTTCTTGATCATTATAAATACCATGATCATCCCCACATTTAAACCTTTCATAACTTTCTTGCTCTCATCTGCGCTTTCTGGAGTTGCAACCACTTGTGAAGCCTTCTCTTGAGTTTCCTTGGGTATTTTGAGTGCAAGTAAGTGTTTCATCTCTGTCTTGATCAATTCATATAGAATAACTGAGCTAAAAGTCCAACAGTTTGACTTTCTGTTTGGCTTTCAGTTATACCCATGAATTGGTCAAAACAAGGTCCAATTGAACCTTGCAACGTGATCATAATCATGATGGTTATGGTCCCTAGTGATCATGCCTACTGATTTCCACGTTTGCTAGTTGTAGTGACGAGTCAAAGTTTTGGTCAATAAAGCGATAAATGCGCATTATACGACGGAACTATTTTCAGGTATCAAAACAGTTTGTTTTGGTATCAAAACTCTTTTATAACTTAGTTAGACATGTCAAAACATGTCTAACTCGTCACTTTTAGTTTAGTGCTTGTTTAGAGTCGATTGTTGAACGGTTTTGACCACCGCTTTGACTTTCGAATCCGACCCGTTTGGTCAATCTTTGGATCCTACCAAACACATTTTTATGACCATAATTATATAGGGAATAACCCTCTAAGGTTATACCTTATGGTCACTTCAATTGGTTAGTATTATGATAATTGGTTGTTATGTTCCTTAATAATGACCAAAATGCTTTTTTTGTGAATAAATCAATCTAAAGCTTATGTAACCTAAATTTTTACATGTAATCTGATGTAACAACAACATTTAACATATTTTAGAAATTTAGACTTATCATAACACGTATCTAACCATCCGAATGCGTAGTTACGCAAATGACACGTTAAAGTGGCTTAAACTACCTTAACGGGTCATAATGGGTCAAAAGCACTTAGGAACCGTTCCAAATCAGAATGTTAACTTTATTAAACCATTTCGTATGAGTTCCAACACTCATTTGGTTTATAAAGTCTCATTCTATCCGATTCTTCCGTTTATGTCCCGAATTATTTACATGTTATCCGACTCATTAGGACACACTTGATTCCTTGAACTTTGGGCTTTGTTCACACACTTATACAAGGCTTATACGCAAATCCCAGGCGAGTACATCGCTCCCCTCTTTTATGTTTTACAAATGTTTTGGGGTGATTCATATGTGCTAATTGTTTTCAAGTTTTCAAAGTACAAATACTATGGTTTATATAACAATATGGTTTCAATAATGTGATACAACTTGTTGGTGCGTTATCCAAGATACGAATGGCATTCATTAACATTGTTATGCCGCCCAGTAGTAAGTTATGGTACCATTGGATTGACAATCTCGTTATTAGGCTATTCACTGGATTTGGGGGGTAGTTTGGGGAACGACAGAAACTGTTTATGACTAACAAATCATTCGTTGATTTGTTAGTCTTGTTAAAGAGATCTTTTAGGATCTATTAAAGATACCCTTGGGGTATATTCGAGTCAACAAAGGTTTGAATGTATTCATTAAAGAACGACCCAAAGTTTTCATAATTAAAACAAGGACAATGGTTTATGACAAAGACAATGAACAATGGTTTATGACAAGTACAATGAAGCAATGGTTTATGATACGAACAATGGTCGATTGGTTATTTTTGAACAAGGTTACACAACGATTTTTATTTAAAGATATAAACCATACAAAGTTTATTTACAAGATGATTTACAACTCAGATTTACGAAACAAATGTTTTCAGTCAAGATTCATGGCTACAAGGTTTTGATTTCAAGATTTATACTCGTTGACTCTCGAAGTTGGACGTGGTATTGCAATATAGTTATAAAGCCATGAATTTGACACTCAGAAAACCTGTGTGCTTGCCGGCATTTTATGCTGACTATGTTTTCACATATGTTTCAGGTTTAGTTACATGACGATTGTTGCTGTATACTTCACATAGGACGGACGCGGACTTTAGTGCCTTAAAACAAGAAAGACAAATAATATATTTTTTTTGTTTAATTTAATTCTAAAGACAATGTAATCATGTTAATATTCAATAAAACATACTTTCAAATACCATGTGTTATGTAGCAATTTGTAACATGACTCCCCAAGTGTTTCCGCCCCGTGTTGTTTTACGCGATTTGGGGTGTTACATTAGTAAGTTGTAAGTTGTGCATTAAGGGTTTGTCTTACAAGATGTTATTGTACATTTATGTTTTGAGGTTGTACCTTTTTCTAAATTATATATTATATAATAATTATATAATTTGCAACAAGTGAGTGCATTAGAAAGTTGTAAGTTGTGCATTAAGGGTTTATCTTGCAATGTGTTATTGTACATTTATGTTTTATTATATATTATTTAATTATATATTATTTAATTTGCAACAAGTGAGTGCATTAGTAAGTTGTAAGTTGTGCATTAAGGGTTTGTCTTACAAGATGTTATTGTACATTTATGTTTTGAGGTTGTACATTTTTTCCAAATTATATATTATATAATAATTATATAATTTGCAACAAGTGAGTGCATTAGAAAACTGTAAGTTGTGCATTAAGGGTTTATCTTGCAAGGTGTTATTGTACATTTATGTTTTGAGGTTGTACCTTTTTCAAAACAAGTCACGTGTCTCTATTTTTAAGCCTTATTTCTTAATATATCTCATTACCTCACTCTCCACTTCCCTCTTCCTCTCATTCTACGTTGGGTTCCAAGTTCCAACTTTACACAAGAACTGCCTTGATTTTTAGGGTGAAGTAGAGAAAGAAATAGGTAGTTGTTGTGTTGTGGAAGAGAAGAAACCACTGGCCAAACGACGTTAGGTTCTGTAGTGGTGGCAAGTTGAGATATTTAGACCAGATCTACCGGCGGAAGACGGTGGTTGCTATATTACAGTCTTTTCTGCCAATGATTACGACCCGTGTTTACGTTTTTCGGGTGCCCATTGGTTCCATATTTCACGTAATTTCGGTCTCGGGTCGGTTCTCGGTCTTGACATGAGCAAACCCGAATTGCTTCTTTTGAGTCTCCATCACGCATACCACCCATTTGCTTTAAAGATGGTTTCTACATACTTACTGTACACATTGTACCCATGTTTAGTTGTATTTTTTTAAATAAAAAAAAGAAAATCAACTTTTAATTTGAACCACATATTTTCTTTCACTTTTACAACACAAGGTTTTGTGTGTCAGAGGAGACACATTTGAGAACAGGGAGCACTGTTTTCTTATTCTTCTTCACTATATCCATGTTTTACCTTTTCTTTTTGTTCGTCGAGCAAGTTGCAGGTACATTTGAGACTTGTTTTAGAGAGGGTTATTCATTGTATTCAAAAGAAAGGCTATCACACCCAGGGGCGGACTTATGACCAAGTATCGGGTTTCTAGGAACCCATTCGGTTTTTAATTTTTAGTGTAAATATATATAGTAAAGGGAAGTGGGAATTGGCGAAGAAGGATTTCTTAATGCAGTTGGGGGCTAAATTAACGTCTTGTGATTATCATAGGGGGTTGGAGCTTGTGGTGGTGGATTTTGGAGTGGGGTGTTTGGGCTGTATCAGATGATGGATTTTGTTTGTATACATTTGTTGTCGGTATCAAGGGACAAGATTACGACGGCTAGTTTTAATGAGCCCGGGAATTGGTTGACGTTTGGGTATATAATGACCTAATTACCCTTAAACCTAACTGCAAAAAAGTAACAAAGTTAGTGTCAGAGGTCAAAACCATTATAAAATGCAACCTCGAGGTCTGATATGTTAAAAGAATCCTTTTTATAAAAAAACAGGTCCTAAGGTATATAATGACCTAATTACCCTTACACCTAACTGCAAAAAAGTAACAAAGTTAGTGTTAGAGGTCAAAACCATTATAAAATGCAACCTCGAGGTCTGATATGTTAAAAGAATCTTTTTTGGGCTGAAAGGGTTAAACTGGCTAAACCACAGGGGCCAAAACAGTAATTTACTCAAAAAAAAAAAATGATTGGTTGAAAGATAGTGGGTCCCACCACTACCCCCTCTCCCTTATTATATTGATTTTAGTTGTTCTTTCGGTACGTATTATTGGGTTTCAATGCAACTCAAACTTATGTTTCATGCCTCCATGGAATCTGCATATTAAGTTCATAATAGTTACTGAAACTTAATGTGCTATGAACAATCTACACCTTCGTACGCCTCGACGTTTCGCCATTGGTTGGGGTGTTTCCATCTCCGTCTCTTGGGCGGGAGTATGATTGGTTTTCTCTGTTGTTATGCGACGTGAGTTTGGTTATTATCGGCTCGACTCATCGGAAAACCATAAAAACAAATATCAATAAAAGCGAACATTGATATCGGTTCTGATAATACCAACTAAAAAACTAGTTTTATACCCGTCTGGTGGACGGGTTGTTTAACATCATAATGTTGGCTTCAAGTAAAAAAAAAGTATCAATAATGGATTTTATTAATCCAAACTATTAGCCGTTGGCCGGCAACGGTCCTAACTTAAAAAATAACCAGTGGTGGTCTCACATTTTCACATATTGTAAACTAATGAACTTTTACTAAAGAACCTAAATTTCTTTTTGTCTCCTTATCATTTTCGGTTTAGTAAAGGTCCATTGGTTTACAATATATGAAAATGTGGGACCACCACTGGTTATTTTTTAAGTTGGGACCGTTGCCGGCCAACGGCTAATAGTTAGGATTATTAAAATCCATTATTCCAAAAAAAATATTATCAGAGACCATACAACATGCCAGTAAATATAGTAGGTCAAACGTCAACTTACCAAGCTCAAGATTTTCCTTGCTCAACGAAATATACATGTCTCAGTCTGGCATTTTCGAAATCAGTAAGAATCAAACTTAACAAACATGTTTACACAAATAACATTACAAATTGACTAGATATTAATCAAATATGTGAATTATCAAGCCGCCACCGTTAGTGAGGTACTCACAAAATGAGGCACAGGTGAGTGTTGTTCCGTGATCTTTCACAAACCTTTAAGTTAACAAAATTAAACTCACGACACTTCCATTGAAGCTAACAAATTTAACACAATTAGAAAGAAAATAAAACATTTCAGGCATATCACCAGCTTACCGTCCTCCAAAGTAGACATATAATGCAGTAACCAAAATCACATGCTGATGCTAAAGTTGTTGGTGCATAAGTCATAAAAACATGGACATACAAAAGAGTCAAAACATCAAGGTCAACATAGAGTGACGAATTCACCATGGCCACCATACTTGCAACAACTGTAGTCTTTAGAAGAAGCAAAGCTTCTTTGGAAAACACCCAAGTTCTAATCTTGGGCAAGGTGTGATTTAGGAATAGTGTGGTGTCAGTGGCGGATCTAGAAAATCTTCGTAGCGGTAATGTTTTATAAAAAACCGGTAACAAAATCGAAAAAACATCAATTTTTTTCCAATATTTACACTACCGCCGGAGCGCCAAGCAGTAGCGGAGGCTGCCCCTTTCCCTAAGGTAGGTCCGCCCGTGGTGGTGTGTGTTTTTAGCCATTAAAAAATGTAATAAAACATAGGGGTATTGATAGTAGGTAAAAACATATAAATACCTGCATGCGAATGTTTGATCTTAAAATTTTCATCACAAAAGACTTTTTCATAGATGGATTCATTCCCTCTCTCATTCTCAAGTTTCGCCACCGGATATCTCCACCTTTATTCATGAACCCAGGTATGATACTGAAGGAACACCAAGTCTAATCCAAGGGATTTCGCCTTATGCATAAAATATTATGATATATGTTTAAGTATATTTTTTTATATAAGTATTAAATTTATAAAAATAAATATGATATAAAGGTCATTACTAGGAATAGAACTTCTTATATCATTCCATACGAAAAAGGGCAATTACAAAGCAATGGCAGGTAGTCGGGCAACAAGTTGCGCCGCCACCCCCCTTTTGAATAGAAAAACCAATTCTACTATATACAAAGTTTGAAACCTTTAGCGACGAAGAATTACTATTAACGACTTTTTGAACCCGATTCAAAAGTCGCACAGCGTCAGGAGCGAGACCACCAAAGGTATCAAACGCAAACGGGACAAACACATGTTGATTCTCCAGGCAGGCTTTCTCATGTTTTGTCACTTGCCCGACAAGGGGGGAG
>JARYGA010054073.1:0-46974 GCA_030545235.1 Helianthus tuberosus | reverse complement strand
ACCATCATCGGCCATGAGCGCTTCTCTCTTTGCAGTAGCTAGTCAAAGGGTCCCAACTGCCAAATATGGCTTCCACTTTGCCTTCACGCCTTACCATTTAATCGCTAGAAAAGAAGCATATCAATATGAAAACGACAACCACAACAGAACGGAGAAGATAGATCTTAAAGAAAAGAGAAGAAGATGACTGTTACCTACTGTCCGTACACCACCGAGGCACCGCCGCCGTTGTAGACGCTGAAACCACCGGAGAAACGAGGGAGGGGCAGGGGTGAGCGGTGTGTAAGATGAAGTGGGTGTCAGGGGGGTGATTGAAGAAGAAGGGTGTTCGATGGGTTCGTGTTGCGGGAATTACGGCGTCGGTCAGCCGGAACGGCGGCTCCGATCACCGGCTAGAGAGGAGAGGGAGTATGTGTGAGAGTGTGTTTGGATTTCCCTTGTGTCTGCAAGTGGTGGTCGAAAGGAGGGGGTAGAAGACAGAGTTTCTTCTTGTGGGGATAAGCAATAGAGAAAAGAAGTGGAAGGGATGGGTCTTGAGGATGGTGTGCGGCTGTGCGCAGATGTTGAAGGAAAAAATGAGGGATTTTAGGGTTTGTTCTTACTATTTATACATAGGGTTTAAAGTGGGTTTGGGCTCCAGGCCCACAAGCCCGTTTCACCCGGCCCAGTAACAATTTTGAAGCCCATTTCTCGAACCCGAACTTTGTAAAACATTGTAAATTATAATGTTAAGTCGAAGCACTCAAAACCACGTCGAAAATCGATATTTTTGATGCGTATTTTGTAGATTGCGTCATAAGGCGTAAATGCCCCGTTTGGCGTTTCTGATGCGTTTTTCAATCCGTTTTCAACTACGAATAATATAATTTAAAAACGAAACTAAATATGTCATAATATTTCAGTTTTGAAAGCCACACGCTAGTCCGATGCTTCCGCTTCGTTGTCGGTGCGTTCCTACAGTCGCGTTTTCGTTCACGTTTGCGCTTTGTGATGTTTGAAAGCGTGTTATTTCCGCAAAGCTGCATTCATATGTATAAGTTATACGTATAAGCTTCGTATTTGTCGGCTTTGTCAGTGTTTTGTCCGGTGTCAGTTCGTTACCGCTTATCGTTCCGCTGTTTTTCCGTAAATCACCATACGCGCACTGTAAAGCCAGATAGACGTTCCTAGGCACTTCATAAGGCCTAATTAACTTAATCTCTCTCTCTCCTCCGTCTCTCTCCTCTCTCTACTCTGTGTTTTTGCCGCCGTACGCCACCACCAGATGGTGGTGGCCGGATGTTTACGTTGTCGGAGTTGCAGGAAGTCAGTAGAGGAGCGGGGGTGTGCGAGGGTTGTAGTACATCAAGAGAGAAAGGGGTGTTTACCGGTGAACGAGACCGATATGCCAGCCGGAAATCGGCCGATGTGGTTGCCGGCAAGGAGATCGAGAGGGAGAGGGAGGGGGTAGGAGGGCTAAAATGTTGGTTTTCAGTCCGGTTTCAACTGCGAGGGCTAAAATTTGATTACGACACTAACTATATCATAATATATTTTTATAAAACATTTTTTAAACTGTATATTTCAAAAAATTGTATTCTATACTATATAAATAGACGAAGTAATTTTTTTAAATCTTATATTTATTATACATTTAAATATGTTTTCAATTCAAGTTTAAATTTAGAAGGTTAAAGTATGGGTTGTTAGGTCATGTATAAGGGCATTATTTGGGCGTGAAGAAGCTTGATAACACCCTAACACTGTCCTCTTGTGCGTTATAAAGGCATTTATATTTTGATGCCAAATGAGGAGCAAATGAATTGGATAGCAATGATTGAAAGAGCATTAAGAGATGTATGGTAATAATAAAATATGGGTAATAATAAAACTAATTAAATATTTAAATATGATAATAAATTTTCCATCACAAATGCGTAGCAAGTTGCTACACATTTCCTACGCAATAAATTTTCCATCACAAATGCGTAGCAAGTTGCTACACATTTCCTAAATTTTCCATCACAAATGCGTAGCAAGTTGATACACATTTCCTACGCAATAAAATTTCCATCACAAATGCGTAGCAAGTTGCTACACATTTCCTACGCAATAATTAATAATAATGCTGATTAAACATTAAAATATAATCTAAGTATAATAATAAATATTTCGTCATAAATGCGTAGCAAGTTGCTACGCATTTTTGACGCAACAATTAATATTTAAATGAATTTAACATATAAATCTAATTCCAACAAATAAATAATAGTTCCGTCGGAAATGCGTAGCAAGTTACTACGCATTTCCGACGCAATAGTTAATAATAATAATAATTAAACGTTTAAATATAATTCAAATACAAATATAATTCATCCGTCGTAAATGCGTAGCAAGTTGCTACGCATTTCCGACACAATACTTAGAATTAGTATTTTTGTCACTATTGTGTCGCAAATTGCCCAAAAAAATCAAGGTCTTTTTTCCTTAGGAAATGCGTAGTAAATGTGTCAGAATTTGCGACGCATTTTTTTGCGTAGGAAATTTCCGTAGCAAAATGACCACTTTTCTAGTAGTGATAGAGATCTATGGTACCACAAATGATATCCAAATATTTTCAGGTATTTCTCAGGTTTAAAGCATTTATGTATTTATTTCACTTTGTTAATGTATGTTTAGTGTACACTATACATCCAAGAACGTTAAGTATGAGAAGTAAAACCTCAATGTGATTTGCTTATTTTATTGTAATAAATAACAACTTACTTTGGACTATGTTTTAATTAGAAGTTAAAGCATGTTTTCAAATACTTTGTAAAACATATTGATCATATATTTAGTAGTTGTGGTTTGTAAAAAAACTCCTTTTTACATTCCGCTATGAAAGTTTTGAACTTTATTATCGGATAGAAAAATGTTTAAATATTTCATCATATGGTATTTTTGAAAATATGAGTATTATATTGTTTAAATATTTCATCATATGGTATTTTTGAAAATATGAGTATTATATAACACTTTATCTTTAGTGGTTCATCTTGATTGCATTGAAAAATCAAACTTCAATTTGACTAAACTTGCACACATGCACACACTAGCTCTCTATTTTCTTTCTTTCTAAAATGAGTGACCCAAACATCCCATATTCCTTTATGTTCTAGATACTTAACTTTGTAAATTAGCAACTTACACCCCTCAAGTTTCTCTTATTTAACCCTTGGCCAAAACTTTTATTGTTTCACCACTAGAGACGTTTTCGTCGTGAACTTTTAGTTTTTAGCCCTCCTAGTTAATGGAATCAAAGACATTGTTTGAATTTTATGCAAATAAGTTGTTTAATTATATTTGGTTTAGTACTTTAGTTATATTAGTTTGTTTGACTTAGTATGCTAAAGTTATTTACATCTTTTGTAGTATTAGTTATTTTTTGTTGGTAAAAAGAAGTTGTTTAATTGATTACTTTTTTTTGTTTCATTAGTAGAAAACTATTTACGCCGGTAGTTTTTTTTAAAGGTGTTTGATTAGTTCAAAGATATTGTATGATTAATCTAGTTTTTTTATTAGTACAAAGAACTTTTATTGTATTATTGGTTTATGAAAAAATATATATGATTATAGTACGAATTTGTTTGATTAGTTTATGGTTTATAAAAAAATATATAATTATAGTACGAATTTGTTTTATTAGTTTAGTTTATTTGATTGGTACAAAGTATTTGTTGGATGGTTGATATTCTTTTGGTTATGTAAGAAGTTGTTTCATACAGTGGCGGACCCAGGAATTTTTTCATGGGGGTGCGGAAATTTTTTTAAAATTTTAGCCGTCTAGATATATACATAAAAAAAAAACCGGTTCGGGTCGGGTCGGTTCATGTAAAAAAAGAACATCAAACTTAAATTTATATAATCATCAAAAACGCGTCAAATATTGTTACAAACATATTTAAAAAGTCGCCCTACGGGTTTTCATTTTTTGAAATCTATCCAAAACATCATCTAGAGTTACTTTCTTAAGCAAGTCTTTCTCTATATAACATATACAACTATCACTTAAATTCTCATCGCCAATCCGATTACGCAAGTCGGTCTTCACATTCTTCATTGCCGAAAAACATCTTTCAACGGTTGCGGTTGCGACGGGTAATACGAGAACAAGCTTCAATAAACGATATACCAATGTAAAAGTTACGTGAATATTTGTTGAAACCATTAACCTTACAAGACTTGACAAACCATCCAAGTTGGCGAATTGTTTATCTTTTTTCACAAAACCAATGTAGTTTCCGAGTTGAACAAGAAGCCTTTGTTATTTGGGTTGGGTTTTACCATAAACTTATTCAATTGGGCTTGATGTTGGGTTATAGGAAATTAGGAATACAAATTTTATTTAAAGAGATTTGTTTACATAATTGGGTCGGGTTTAAATCCGTGTTCACAAATTTTTTTATATAAATTTCTAACATTTTTTTTCTAAGGGGTGCGGTCAGAATTTTTCAAGGGGTGCGGTCGAAATTTTTCAAGGGGTGCGGTCGGGATTTTTCGCGAAAAATAACACTAAATTTTTTTTTTCAAGGGATGCGGCCACCCACCCACGGACATATGTAGGTCCGCCCCTGGTTTCATAGTACAACAAAGTTGCTTGATTAGGTTAATTGGTTTGATTAATACAAATAAGTTATTTATATGTCTACTTTATAAAGAAGTTGTGGATAAGTATCATATTATGGCTTCCACTCCTCACTTAATCTTCTTGTAATGTATAGCTAATGTTGTAGTTTAGATTAAAATAATTAATTAAAAACAATCTCACATATACACAATATATATCATACTTTACTTAAATTAAAGAGAATAAAATACTTATTTTTATAATATAATTTATTTAAAAATATGAATATATGATCATCCATAACATATGTTTAATTTAAGAGATTATTCCAAGAGGCAAGAATTATATAATTTAAAATAGACCGGGATCAAACCTAAAATCATGAAAAAAAAGCTGATGGATAAGCAATTAATTGACAAACAAATGTAGTGTACCAAAGCTAGTTAATTATATACTCCTTGTAAGGCTACATGGTATGGTGACCATTCTTCCCTAGATAATGATCCGTTACCTAGGCGCCATATTATAGTCCTTTTGAGGATGATCCATCCTAAAAAAACAATAGAAATGGGAGGATGATCCTACCCCACTAATTTTTTTTTAAATCATCAACTTTTTTTAACATTTAACAAATCATCATCATCATCATCATACTCAGTAAATCACACCAATAGCAAAGCTAACTTTTTTAACATTTAACAAATAAAATAGGAAAATACTTTCATTAATATTAAAAAACATTACATAAACTAAAAAAAACAAAAACTTAAAAAAAATCCTAATAACTTAAAAAAAACATAAACTTAAAAAAAACATAAAGTTAAAAAAATCCTAATAACTTAAAAATATTAAAAAAACTACTAGTCTTCATCCGGCATTTGGTCGTCAGGTTCGTTTTGTGCGTTGTTCCAAATGTACTCCACCAAGTCCGCTTGTAGGTTATGATGTGTGTACTCGTTACGTAGAGATAACATGTTTAAATCTTGTTGTTCCAAACTAACTAGAACAGAATTTCCGTTAGACGCGTTTTCGTTGTACTCACATATCGCTCTACCTTCGTCTTCAATGACCATGTTATGAAGGATGATACAAGCGTACATAATGCGTCGTAACCTCTTTGGTTTAACAGAACGTGTTGGATGTTCAATAATATGCCATTTTTTAGAACCCCAAAACACCGTTCAATATCTTTTCTCACACCCTCTTGATACTTCGCAAATTTCTTTCTTTTATCGTATGTCGGGTGCGTAATAATTTTAACGATTCTCTAGTGCGTTGGGTATATTCCATCTGCAAGGTAGTAACCCACTTGTATTCCACCCCCGAAACCGTATAATTTGTGTCTTGACCTGTTCCGGCCACTACATCGTCAAATATATGTCACTGGTATATGATATTAAGGTCATTAAGCGAACCAGGTAGACCAAAAAATGCATGCCAGATCCAGAGATCCTGTGACGCAACAACCTCTAGAATAATAGTGGGATGACCATGATCTCCCTAAGTATACTGATCTTGCCAGGCAGTAGGGCAGTTCTACCACGGCCAGTGCATGCAATCAATGCTCCCGAGCATTCCTGGATATAATTTTTGAACGTCATTTGCGTTTGGTTTCCGCAGGTATCTCTTGGTATATAATTTGATGACTCATTCGCAAAACCTGTAGAAACATTCACGTGCGGTTCTTTCGGACATCCTTAAATACTCATCCAATGCATCGGGTGCGTACCCATATGCCAGTTGGCGAATGGCCGACGTACATTTTTGTAAAGTAGTGAAACCCCTTTGCCCCCTAGCCTCGTATCGCAGTGTGAAAAACGGATCAGACTGAGCCATGTCATCTGCGATACGTAAAAAAAGTCGACGACTCATTCGGAACCGACATCGAAACATCTGGTCCGTGTACACAGGTTCGTCGGCAAAATAATCGGCCACTAGTTTATCGTGGGCGGCTATATTATATTTAAAACGAAAAATAAATTAAATTCATTATTAAATTTAAAAAAACATACGCTAAACAAAAAATTAAAGTAACTTCTTTGTCTCGGTTTAATTTTGCTCTCCTATATTGCCGTTGGGACGACACTTCAGAGTTTTCATCCTCTGTCATGAAGATCTGAGCCGCGTACATAATCATTTTTTTCTAAAAATGCGTCATTCTCGCCCGAAGATGACGAATACCACGTCGACGAAGGTTGCCGAAATCTATGAGTTAGGGTTTCTGAATTGATGTTCTCCGTTGGGTTTGGAGAAGATGATTGTTGGGTTTGGGGGATGATAAGCCTATGGTTCTTTACAAGGTAAATGGATTAATTAATTTAATTATTTTAATTAATAATTTGCTAAAATAATATTTGTAATGACCAAATTACCCTTGAGGAAAAGGACAAAACATTATGATTTAATTTGAGTTGATTTCACTTTTGGACCAAAATGGCAACAAAACTGAAACCACAGGGACTCAGATGCAAAAGGTTTGAAATTTGGACTAAAGTGACAAATCTGCCCAAACCTCAGGGACCAAAATGCCAGTTTACTCAGAAAAAAAAATATTCACATGCAAGTCATATGCCTAGAAACAAGTACATGCAAGTCACATGTTATCCCCCCGCCAACCATTTTTTAAACGTCCATAACTTTTTATATGTCATTTGTTTTTTTTTAAATATATCATAAAATCGAACGTCTTCTTATCTTTAATATGAATACCATATTCTTATACTTAAAAAAAATCGAAAACCCAGTTGCGTATTAATGTATTACACAATGGACATAAAATAAAACATAACGAGTATCAAACTAAAAACACAATGGAAAGTAGACAAAAACCACAATCGATGACAACAGATAAAAACGCAATGGAAAACAAACTAAAACAAAATGAGCATCAAACTAAAAACGCAATGGAAAGTAGACTAAAAACACAATTGATGACAACAGATAAAAGACACAATTGATGATAACAGATAAAAGACACAATGGACAACATACTAAAACACAATGGACTAGAACTAAAAACACAAATGATGACAGACTAAAAACATAATGGATAACAAAACAAAAACACAATGGACAATAGATGAAAACAAAATAGATAAGAGACTAAACACAATGAGCATAACCTATAACACAATGCAAGAAAACCCACCCAGTTGAAGAATACAATAATTAGAACCAATAACACAATGTATAGAAAATCCAAATATAACACATCTTCATTGTGTCATACATTATGTTATAGGTTCAGATAAAAATGCAATGAAGAGAACCCAAACAAACATTATGTTTTAGATAATAACACAATGTATAGAAACCCTAATAAAAACATAATGACCAAAACCCAATTGAAAGACAAAATAACCAGAACATTTAACACAATGCAAAGAAAATCCAGTAAAAATAATTTTTTTTTAATTTTTTTTTATATAGCAATATCATACTCATATTAGAGATAAAAAAACGTTCGTTATTATGGTGAATTTTTTTTAAATGACATATAAAAGTTATGGATGTTTTCAATTGATGGGGGAATTGACATGTGCCTTACATGTGGAAAGAGAAAGTCAATAAATATAGGATTCCCTTTATACTCTTACACTATCATCTTTTTTTCCTAGAACTAATCTCAACCTTCCAAATCTAAGATCAATAGACTAGAATCCTTCGTACCCTTCTTATTTATTTTGTCCTTTGTATTTGATCCTAATTCCTAAATCAAATTATCATGTATGAAGTATGAACCATTTTACGTAAATGTACGCGCCTCACTAGGTCGCGGAGAAAAAGACACCATTCATATATTTTTATAGCGTTAGAAGCACAAAGTGATTTATAGAGATTACACTAAGTATGGACGGTTACGGTACAAACCACATATATCCTAAAAATTATGAAAACAGGTCCTAGCACTTATAGGTATATGAGGTGATCATTACTCATCACACTTTTTCACACACCACACCCAATCACTACTTGACACCTTACTCCATCACATTTAACACTATCAGAGCATTCACATCCACTCCATCATATTTTCACCAAAAATTACACTAAAAAAACACTATACTTTCTCTCTCATTTTAAATTAAATAATATTTTTTATACCTTTATCATTACCTTTTCTCTCTCCTCCACTCACAACC
Source organism: Helianthus tuberosus (assembly GCA_030545235.1). NCBI lineage: Eukaryota > Viridiplantae > Streptophyta > Magnoliopsida > Asterales > Asteraceae > Helianthus > Helianthus tuberosus. Next base: position 38,244 of record JARYGA010054073.1, on the reverse strand, counting down.
ACTTTCAAAATATATTAAAAAATTATATGGGTGAACAATGTCCCTCCAAATATACAGATGAACAGTAACATTTTCTCTCTCATTCACTCACAACCACTTTTTATACTGAAGAGGTATGGTCCCAATTCCATGCACACATGACAGGAACCACACCACTTTTCTCGTCCTACATGGCGCCGACAGCAGCAAACTAATCCAGAAGCTTCTAAAAGCTTCTGGAAGATGACAAGGTGGCACTAAAGATACTCCTCCAGACATAAAGGACAACACGTGTCACCACTAATCAGACGCCATGTAGACCTGCGACACAACCTGGGGGCAGACCGACAGCTGCAGTACGAATTCGCCTACGTGGACAAACGACAGCGCGCCACCTGGACCACTATCCTGGCCACAGTAGAGGAGACCAAGAGGATATTCCCCTTGGTCGGACAGCTAGCGCCCAATAGCAGCTGGCAAGGTCACTCCTCCCTCCTTCACCCTCCGGCTATAAATAGGACCCTTCATCATTCAGGTTAAACATTCGGTTCTCCTTACATTTCACCCACAACATACACCATTTTCTCCTCAGAACAGTACTTATTGTCACGCCGGAGCCCGGTTAAGAGGGAAACCCCCATATTCCCCTCTTAACGAGCTAACGGTTTGCTGTTTTGCAGGACCGCAGTCTTAGACGAGTAGAGAAGGAGATTGAACCTACATAAGAGACGACCCAGCTTGTTAACCTTCGGTGTTAACCAGTGTTTCATCATTGGCGCCCACCGCATCTTTTGCAAACCATTTTCATATCCTTTTCTTCAAAAAGCTCTCCAAATGACTGAACCAAACCCTTCCCCTCACGTGGACGGAGAAATATCTTCCTTCGAACTGATTACGGACACCACTCACGTCCAAAGGTATCAAGGGAACGAGACCGTCAGAGAGGGGCAAGTAAACAATGAGTTACCCGATATCTTTGGGAGCACCTCCAGAGTTATCAACCAAAGAACAAACGGAGCTACTTTCCAACCTTCACCCGGGGTAGTTAACCAAACACCTCCAGAAGTTCCAACACCAAACCATGGGGCTGGTCCTTCAGCACCATCGGGTCAAATACAATTGAACTTTTCAGCACTCTTAGGGCTACCCGAAGGAGAAACTCTGGCCTCCTGGTATGCCAAGCAGACAGCATCTCTGAACCTTGTCTATGCGCACAGCAAGCTTTGCTCCAAGCGCAAGCAAATCAGTCCACTTTTGTTACTCCAACACAAAGTCCTCCAAGCACTCATATCCCTCAACAGACACATGCGCGGAACCAGCAACATGAAAAAACACCCAACATCAGAAGGCAAAGTGTGCACGACACGCGCGACACTTATGGTGAAACGGAAAGCAACTATGTGCAACATACTCACCAATAGAAGAAATCAGTACACAGCTGCCTAGGACCGCGCAATATAAACGACGAATGGGACAGTTACAATGAAGACGACGACACGACGTATAGAAGAGAAAGCACAGTATTCAGCAGATTGCCTCCAAACCATGAGGTGTATAAACCCCACAAGCGCGCGGGGTACAATCCAAATGCAGAACATGATTATTCGTTAAGCTACCGCCCAGAAGGCATAACTGAAAAATCGAAGTTTATCAGAGAGATCGCAACAACTGATATTGACAAGACAAAGCTACCACACAATGTGGGCAAGTATAACAGGTTAACAAATCCCGATGATCACCTCCAGGTCTTCAACGGCGCGGGGTTACCAGGTGGTTGGACATTACCAACTTGGTGTCATCTTTTCGCTCAAACCTTTGTCGACGCGGCGCGCGTCTGGTTTGATAGTCTACCTGAAGGAAGAATCAAATCCTGGATGGATTTTCGAGATAAGTTTCTCGCACATTTCTCCCAACAACGCAGGCACACCAGAGACCCAACTGATTGCCTAAATATATGGAGGAAAGATCATGAAAGCATAGAAGATTTCATCACCATATATAACAAAGAATGCCTAGAAATCGGAGATGTAGGAGAGAAGATGATGCGCGCACACTTCATGAGGGTCGTAAATGCGATGACCTGATCAAAAGGTTAAAAGGAAGAGATGGGGGCCCCAAAGATTGGGACACCTTCATCGAAGCAGCAAAGACGATTGCGAGAACTAATAAACAATTGATCGGCGATGATAGACGTCAATATAATTATAGCCAACATGATCGACGCAACAAGAAAGCAAAGGCCAGTCATGGAAGGCATCCGGCTACAGAGAAAGGAGTCCGTTAAAAGAAGACGCGCGAGCTACGATCAATCAAGTCAGTCACCACAAAGAAGTTAAGAAAGAAAACATAGATAAGCAGTGGACGCTTCTGACAAAAACCCCCTCCGAGGTCCTGTCAACCGAGAACCACCAGTTCAAGCCTCCTCTGCAGATGCGAAACAAAAGGGGCCAAGACCCAAATCTTTTCTGCGAGTTCCACAAAGATACAGGTCATTTGACCGATGACTGCTTTAGTCTGAGGCAGGAAATAGAAAGAGCTTTGAAAGACGGAAGACTCGCCCATCTGGTTAATGGTGGAAAACGTGATAATCACCAAATTCAAAGAAGGGAAGAAGGCCCAGACAACAAAAAGCTTCGAAAGCTAGAAACTCACATGATCCAAGGGGGTCAACGAAGATCACGAAAGAACTACAACAAGCACGCCCAAGACAATTCTTGGCGCGAAAGACAAGTTGTCTTCCCTGTGGTATGAGGAGGTCCAAGAGAACGAAGACCTATAGTCATTCCTGGCGTGTTCCGCCATTACCAGACTGATTACATTTTTATAGATCAACGGAGCACTGCAGATATCATCTACGAACAGTGTTTTAATCAATTAGACCAAGAGGATAAAGCGCGCCTAGAACCAGTGGATTACCCACTCACTGGTTTCTGCAACGAGGCCGTTTTCCCTCTTGGCCAGATATCATTCCCGGTACTGCTCTCTGACGGAAAGAACTCAAGAACGGAAGAAGTCACATTCATGGTGTTATCAGCAAATTCAAGGCATGATATCCTTTTGGGAAGAGAGTCCCAAGGAGATTTTAGTATGATTTGTTCAGGACCACATTCAGCTGTTGGTTTCCCAACAGAAACAGGGATAACCATAATTTACGCAAGCAAAGAGGTTCACGCGACCGACGAAATAAGACCAGCAAAAACAAGCAAACCCACACAGCGCGCAGAACCTGAAAAATGGATACTGAACGACAAGTATCCAGAACAAACTGTCACCTTGGGCCCAGCAATGTCAGATCTCACGCGCGTGGCGCTAAAAAAGTTGCTATTCGAGAATATGGACGTGTTCGCCTGGACACTGGCCGATATGGTTGGCGTTCCACGGCCATAGCAGAACACAGACTGAACATTTCTGAGAATGCTAAACCTGTGGTACATACGAAATGCCATCTGGGAGACATAAAGCACGACGCCATGCAAGAACAAATCACGGAATTGCTAAACGCATGCATCATTAGAGAAGTTCGTTACCAAACCTGGGTAGCCAGCCCAGTAATGGTCCCAAAATGAAACGGAGGATGGAGAATGTGCGTGGATTATATGGATTTGAACAAAGCATGCCCGCGCGATTGTTATGCTTTAACAGAGATTGACGAGAAAATCGATTCACTGGCGTCCTTCAGGTGGAAATGTTTCCTCGATTGTTATAAAGGATACCATCAGGTGCAGATGGCTATCCAGGATGAAGACAAAACTGCATTCCGCACACCAACAGGGTTGTATTGTTATACAAAAATGCCCTTTGGTCTAAAGAATGCAGGTGCAACTTACCAGAGACTGATGAACGAAACTTTCAGCGATGCCATAGGTAAGTACATCGAGGTATACAAGGATGACTTGGTCATTATGAGTAAGGAGGAAAGCATGATGTTGGTGAACATCCAGAAAATGTTCGATACCTTGCGCGGGGTAAATATTAAGCTGAATCCAGTGAAGTGCTCCTTCGGGATGGAAGAAGGGAAGTTTCTGGGTTTCATCGTTACCAAGGATGGTTTCAAGGTCAACCCTGAAAAGGTGCAAGCGATAGAGCGGATTCCTTCACCATCAACGATAAAGGAAATGCAGAAGTTGGCCGGACGGTTAGCACCACTCAACGCTTCCTTGCCAATCACGCGGCAAAATCTTTTCCATTTATCAAAACCCTTCGCAACTACATAAAAAAGAATCAGTTCCAATGGACTCTGGAAGCCGAGCATGCATTCCGAGAAATAAAAGAATGTCTCATACGATTGCCAACGCTGACAGCACCAATGAAAGGCGAACCCCTGGTGATGTACCTGTCAGCATCAGAAAAAGCGGTAGGAGCAGTTCTACTGGTGGATCGACAAGGCATACAAACGCCAGTATATTACGTGTCTCGCACCTTGAATGACCCAGAAACAAGATATGCCATAATGGAAAAACTGGTCCTCGCATTGATTCACGCGTCCAGACGATTGCGCAGGTACTTTGCTAACCATGTCATTCACGTCCTGACGAATTATAACATCGGGAACATCCTTGCAGGACCTGAGATATCCGGGAGGTTAGCGAAGTCGGCGATAGAACTGGGAGGTCACAACGTGGTTTTTAGACCAAGGCCAGCGATCAAAGGTCAGGTGTTGGCTGATTTCTTGACAGAGGTGCCTGATGACAAAGACAGGGAATGCAAAGCAATGGAGAAGGCTGAGAAGCAACATTCGGAAGAACCATGGTTGCTGTATACGGATGGCGCATCTAACGAAGATGGCGCAGGCACAGGACTCAGGTTAGTAAGTCCGGAAAAAACATGAGTTCACATACGCCATCAGGTTAGACTTCAAGAGCACAAATAATGAGGCCGAGTACGAAGCTTTCCTTGTCGATTTGCTGTTAGCAATCAAAATGGGAGTCAAACACATCGAAGCGCATGTAGACTCCATGCTCGTAGTCGGACAAATCAATGGCTAGTACGATGCCAAAGGAGACGTTATGGCATTGTACCTAGAGCAAGCAAGAACCCTGCTTCAAAGCTTTAATTCTTACAAGGTGCATCGCATCAATAGGAACGAGAACAAGCCATCAGATGCACTAAGCAAACCCGCATCAACCAGCTTCCAGCATCTGGCCAAAGACGTGCGCATTGAGGTCCTAAGCAACCCATCGGTACCATTAAGGCAAGTGAACGTCGTCCAACTGGGGACAACATCCTGGATAACGCCGATCATCATGTATCTCCAGTCCGGAATATTACCAGAAAACAAAGCAGAAGCAAGGAAGATACAATACAAGGCTGAACATTATCAGATGTCCGATGGTATCTTGTACAGGAAGTCGTACCTCGGACCGTTACTGCGATGCGTAGACCCAGAAGATGCTAATTATTTGATTCGCGAAGTACATGAAGGCATTTGTGGTATCCATGCCGGGCCGAGGACGGTGGTTGCAAAAGTAATGAACGCAGGATACTACTGGCCCGGGATGCACCTAGATGCAGTCAAGGTCTTGAGGAAATGAAGTGGTTGCCAGAGACACGCCCCAAAAACAATGCGCCCAAAGAATGAGCTGGTCCCAGTAACAACGGCATGGCCGTTTTAACAATGGGGCATAGATATGGTTGGTCCTTTTCCAGAAGCCCCAGGAGCGGTAAAGTTTATCATAGTCGCAGTAGACTACTTCACAAATTTGGTGGAAGCAAAGGCACTGGCATCAACCACATCTACTGTGGTGCGAATGTTCATTTGGGAACAAATAATTTGTCGTTTCGGGCTACCTCTGAGAATCATAACCGATAACAGAACGAAGTTCGCCGCTGAAGACCTCCAGAACTGGTTTAAAGAGCTGAATATCGAACATACCTTTTCCTCAGTGGCACACCCACGGTGAAATGGTCAAGTGGAGGCAATAAACAAGAGTATCGTGGATGGTATAAAGGTGAGGCTCGGGACGCAGCGAAGAGGATGGGTGGATGAGTTGCCCAGCATACTATGGGCCCATAGAACTATGCCAAAAACAAGCAACGGCGAAACACCGTTCAGCCTAGTCTATGGGTCCGAAGCCGTGATACCTGCGGAGATCGGCCTGCCGTCTCCAAGGATGCTCTCAATGAATATGGTCAACAACGAGGAAGAAAGAAGGTTGGATTTAGACCTTCTAGAAGAAAGAAGAGAGATGGCAGCAATCAACGAGGAAAAATACAAGACCAAACTGGAAAAATACTACAACAGCAAGGTCAGAATTTGCACCTTCAACCCCGGAGACTATGTCCTGTGGGACAATGAGGCGTCCAATGCCGAAAAACCGGGCAAACTGGCTCCCAAGTGGGAGGGACCTTACATCATCGACGAAGTCCTCGGGAAAGGAGCGTACAAACTGCGCACGCTTAAAAACAAGGAAGTCCCCAGGACTTGGAATGCTCAACAATTAAGGAGATGCTATATGTAACCAGCCCTACCTTTTATTTTTCCTTGTAATGAACGGCCGCGTGCCCAACACAGTTGACTTTAATATAAGAAGTGTTGGTTATCTTATCTCATGCGAATTTTTGTTACAACTGCATATATTACTTCGGGCATACAGGAAATCATCAATGGCTCAGACATAGGGAACGTTGTAGACCTCAAAGGCTCGTCACAACTAAGTGCACAGCCGGGTCAAGAACACACAACTAAAGCCTATCAAGCCAAATGACACTTCGTGCCCTTTTAGACACGAAAGCATCGTAAACATGGTAAAATAAACATTGTAAGACCCCCAAAGCTGAACACAGCCGGGTCAACACAATAACCTGTAAAAACGATCACTTCGTATACACGAATCAAACTACGCGCTTAACGACAGAACAAACGTTGTAAAGTTTTCTAAGTGTAACACAATACAGTGCAAAGCTAGAACGACTAACATAATTTAACCTGTCACAGCCACCATTCATTCGTGATACCTAATCAAAGTAATTGCACATGCACATATTGTAACAGAAACAAAATTCACAACGAATAAGGCTAATAACCCATGGTTAGCATAAATATACCAAGAGTATCAAAATGCCAACAAACATAACAACAGAAAGCAAATTGTTCACAAGCATGAAAGACAAGTAAATTGTTCAATGGATTGTCAGATGATTACAAGACCATAGGGTCAGTACGCGGCATGCAAGCCGGAAGTCTTCAGTCTTGATGACTAGGCCCGGCACCCCCAGCTTCACGGTCTTCATCACCAAGAGCTTTCTTCAGCAACTCGACTCCGTCAGGTTTTCGAGATAACTTTCCAACAGCCTTGATAATGGCGAATTCGAGAAACTCATACTCTTGCCGTTTCTCAGCATAACGAGCAGCACAGTCAGTTTTATACAAGTTAAAATTCTTCAGCGCTTCCTTCGCCTCAGCAGCTGATCTTCCCTCGCTTTAGCCATCCTTGCAGCCATTATCATACGCGGCTTCGCCAAGCTCAAACATATACTTAGCTAGCTCCTCAGACTTAACAATACGATCCGCAATCTAGGGAAAACAAAATAAGCATGCCAAATAGGAAACAAAGTAAAGTAGATAAAAGAAGCAAGAAAAAGCATACCAATGGAACACCACGCGCGAGCAACCACTTGCTGTCAGCATTAGCCTCCTCTGCTATAATCTCAGAAGCCCGGACTTCTGCAGATCTTTCAGTAACAAGCTGCTGCAATTTGGAAATCCGCTGGAGGTATTCACTTTCTCTCTTCTGGTGCGAAGCACGCTCCTGCTTAGCCTCATCGCTTATCTTAGCTTTTTCTCCTTTCAACTTAGCAATGGCATCATGAGCGGTTTGCATTTCCCGGTTGGTTCGTTCGCAAGCAGTTTCCCATTCCTTCTGCTTGTTAACGTTAAACTGCTTTTCCTTAGCAAGTTTGTCCTCCGCGTAGCAACCCTCCACGCCAGGCCTTTCTTTTCAGCGTTAAATTTTTCCTTCTCTTCAGCAAACGCCTTCTTAGCAGCCTCGAATTCCAACGTATCCTCCTCCATCAACTGCCATTCCTGTACAATCTCTTGGGAAGTAGCATAAAAATTAACACCAACATGGATATGATCATCCAAGAGATCCATCCGATGGCGTGTTTTTTTTAAACAATCTTTCAGCTAGGGGGAGGGATAAAGAAAAGAACTCACGGCAGTTGTTAAGGTCGTTCATCCGAGAGCCCTGAGTCAGGTTCCATCGAGGTGCATGTGGGAGATTGGCGCATGCAGGATTGTGGGTATCCCAAGACCCACCCTGAACATGTTCATACTCTGGACTGTGGTGAGTCCCAGAAGCACCACCTTCCCCAGAGCTCCGTACGCGCTTAGTGTAAATGGTGTGACGAGGAGTAGCCTCACTTGATTCCACCTCAGTGTCAGCACCACCACCACCACCCTCATCACCACCAGCACCAGCAGCACCACCCTCTCCAACTTGCTCAACCTCCACACCATCCTTTCTCCTTTTTCCGTCCGGATCAGAGCGCAGAGGAGACATATCAAAGGTTCTAGAAGGCGGAGAGGTAGGGGTGTAATCTTGGAGACATCAACCTTACGAACGCCTTTACCTGGCTTAAGACCTGTTACAGGTCAGGCAATAGTTAAAAGCAAGAAAGAAATGTAAAGAACAAGACACTTATAAACGGAAAGAATTATACCTCGAGAACTAGAAGCGGACTTATACATCTTCTCCAGAAGGTTACCAGCTTTTGCACTAAAAAAATTCAGGTCAATCTCTGACTCTGAAGGTGCAATAGTAGTCTCTTTCTGAAGCTTAGATTTTTTTTCCGCAAGCGCAGCGGCAGCCTGCTCATCAAGTTCCTTTTTCTTGTCTTCAAGAATCTTCTTCTTCTTCATTGTTAGGGGTCATTTTCTTAACGTATATATCCTGACCAATATCCTGCCTATGTTTGTTCATTTGTGACCAGGATGCTGGAAGAGGATATTGCTAACATCTTGGGCGATATCCTGAGGCTTATTGAATTAACCACGTGCAGGTTAAGGGCTGAGACTTGCTAACGGTCAAGAGGACTTCTTCTCCTCAAGACTCGGACAAATTTGTTGAGAGAGAGACGTTGAGCCCGAAAGACCAGGTCTACAACGTTCGAAGAAGGAATATTCGGTGGATCCCGCAAGTTTAGGATAGTTTGTTATTTTATTTTAACTATAAATAGATGGGGACGGATCAGCTTAGAACACACAATTTTTCACTAACACTCTCATACACTTACACTCTCTAGCTCATTGCAAACACCACACTTGTATTCAAGTTTCGTTGTAACACTTAGTCGATCCGTACCACATCCTGCATTGTATCCTGATTTTTGAAGCAATTGAAGAACAAGGCAGCTGCGATTGTCAGCTCCCGAGGTTTTATGCCGGCGATCTAGATTGATCAAGGGCTTTCCTCGTACATCTCGTGTCGTTTACTTTATTTTTGCTCATCGTTTGATCATAGATACAGCTCTACATCTTGAGCCGTATCCTGAAACTGTTTTTACAAATCAACTTGATTAACATATTTTCGACACTCATTTCTAGCACACTACCTCACTTAACTAATTTGATCACTTAATTACGTCGGTAATTTTTGACCAAAACAATTTGGCGCCCACCGTGGGGCAAGTGGTGCTCTCTTTACTAAATTTTTTTGTCAAATCGCTAATCGGTTTTCTATTTTCAAAACTTTTTGCCACATTGTCCATAATGGCCTCAAGATCAAACATGAGTTCCTCTACTCTGTCTGCTATGACTTCTGATACTACCGGTTCGGTGCTTCCACCACCTCCTCCAAGGATGCCAGCCTCTACACAATCTCAAGATGTTATCCCAACTCGGAGTGTCCAGGGATCTGCTCCCGTTTTAGCTTCTAATGATGAAATTTTAACCTTATTTGGAAGTGTGCAGGAACAAATGAGGCAGCAACAGGAAACAAACCAAATGCTTTTGAGGGAAATACAACTCCTGAAGGCTGGCTCGAGCAGATCTGCGGAGGACAATGTCACTCCGTTACACCCCAGAGCGTTGAACTTTAGTTCAGCTGTATATACCGAGGATAATAGGGGGAATATCGTGCCCAGTCTTCCTCAGAATCATACTCCTGAAATACCCTCCTCGATTAGGATGTCAACCATGAGGAGCTCAGGATATGCTTCGGGATATGGGCAAAATCCTCCAACGGGTAACGTGTCGAATAATAACAATACTCATGCTACTAACAATGGTGGATCTTTGCAGGATACAGGTGTAACATCAGCACTTACCAGGGAACTTCAGAAGTTAAAGGACATGATATCTAGTGTACCTGGGGTGGTCCAGCCGATCCCGGAAGTGTCTCAAGACAGCCACAAGATATCTCGTTTCGCGTATCCTATCTGTGATGCTGAGATCCCAAAGAGATTCCAAACCCCCAACATGAAGCTTTATGATGGGACTACGGATCCTGAGGAGCATATTGCTCAGTATAGGGAAAGAATGGAGATTAACCCTATCCCTCCGGAGCTCAAGGAAGCGTGCTTGTGCAAGGGATTTGGTTCTACTCTGACAGGATCAGCCTTAAAATGGCTGTTAAACGTTCCTCCTCACTCAATTACTTCATTTGCTCATTTGGTTAATTTATTTAACAGTCAATTTTCTTGTAGTCGGAGTTTTGAGAAACTAACCAGTGATCTTTACAGGATAACTCAAGGGCCTCAGGAATCCTTGAGGGATTATGTGAACAAATTTAGTCGAGAATCCTTGGATATCCCACATCTTGATGTTGCAACAGTTGTGCAAGCTTTTAAGATGGGATTACAAAAGGATTCTCAGTTTTATCAGGATCTTGTAATGAATCCCTGCAGGAATCTCGATGAAGCTCGTAACAGGGCTTTGAGATATATCCGTCTGGAAGATGACAGGAAGATGCAAGAAAGGATGAACTCATCCAACACTTATGAATCAACCAATAGGAAGTCAGAATCCTCGTTCAAGTCATATCGGCCTAAGCCGTATAGTAGAAATGAAAACAAAAGAGTGAACGCTGTCGAAGATGAGGATCCTGAAGAGTATCCTGAGTTGTCCGAATATTGCTTTTCTGTTAATATTCCTGAATTGATGTATGCTATGCAGGGTCTAGGAGACAAAGCTAGGTGGCCTCGAAAGAATCAACAAAAGGCTGACTGGAAAGATAAGTTAAAATGGTGTGCTTTCCACGAAGATTTCGGACATGTGACTGAGGATTGCATTGCTCTAAGGAAAGAAATAAGCTATCTTCTAAGCAAGGGATATCTGAAAGATCTCTTAGGAAAAAAGAAGAATAAGGGTCAGGATACTGAGAAGGATCCTGAACGAGCAGCATCACCTCCCGCGGATGCCAAGATAATCAACTTCATTTCGGGGGGATCCGACATTTGTGGAACTTCGTATTCGGCAGCAAAGAGACATGCAAAGGAAGCCAAGGCCGAAAGGGGAGACAGACCTGTCAGGATGACTACCCTCACAACTGACAAAGTGATCACTTTTGATGCAGATGACAGGGATACTGTCCAGGATCCTCACCATGATGCTCTGGTAATAACGTTATATGTGGCTAACCATTTTGTGCGCAGGATACTGGTTGATAATGGCAGCTCCGTCAACATAATCCAACTAGAAACTCTGAAGAGAATGAATGTATCTCCAATGGATATCACTTCAAAGTCTACCGTGCTTGTTGGATTCAGTGGAGAGGCTAGAAACACAGTGGGAGAGATAAAGTTGCCAGTATACGTTGAAGGAGTCAATTCGATACAACGTTTCTGTGTGATGGATTCTCTATCCTGCTATAACATCATACTAGGAAGACCGTGGATTCACGATATGAAGGCCGTACCATCAACATATCACCAATGCATCAAGATACCTACCCCTTGGGGAGTGGTCAAAGTTGATAGTGATCAGCAGGAGGCGAAAGAATGCTACTCATCCTCAATGAAATCCTCAACCAAACCTAGTGCAGCATAGCAATTAAAGACACGGGACCAGGATATCGTGGAGGATCCGGAGCAGGATGTGAAGAAAATTATCCTGGACCAGGATAATCCCGATATTTCGGTGCTCGTAGGGACCAATATCCCTCAGGATATTGAAGAACAATTAATTAACTTTTTGAAATGCAGGATGTCAACGTTTGCATGGAAGCATGAGGATATGACAGGCATACCCAAAGATATTATCACTCACAAGCTTGGAATTGATAAATCGTTTAAGCCTGTGCAACAAAAAAGAAGGAAGTTTGCTCCTGAGCAGAACATGATTATCCAGGAGGAAGTTGAAAGATTATTAAAATCCAGAATGATCAGAGAAGTCAAGTTTCCAAGATGGTTAGTGTTTTGGTCAAAAAATCTGTTGAGGATATTGCAACCAAACTCTATGTTATGGGGGTATGATGCTGATTATGTAATAGCGATGAGGATCACTTCAATGTAGATTTGCACAAACAACACAAGGATTTATACGGGGAAAAAGCCCTTGATCAAGAGTTGATCTCCGGCACAAAAAACCCCGGGTGATGGAAACTACCGATCACCAAGCTCTAATAAATGATTAAATGTTTACAACTTCGGATAGTAACGAGCTAGGTACAAGGATCACTACGGTGATATGTGTAGAAAGTGTATGAAATTGCTAAGTGTTTGAACGAGAGCTTGTATGAGTGTTTGTACGAGTGTGTGTAACTGAGAAATGACTAAGTGTTTTTTACTAGCTCGTTACTCCCTTTTTAAAATAGAAATAACCACCTAAACTAACTATCCGACTTTCGTGCCAAGCCTCCACGTTCTCCACAACGTCCATTTTTAGCTAAGCACGTGCAGAATAGTTTAGGAATATTCTCCAGGAATGTCGCCAAGACTTGGTCAAGCTCGTTATACCTGCGAGATAATACAATACATAAGTAAACAATCGTTAGTACGAGGATCCTTAAAGTGATCCATGATCCTGATCCTGAAGCTCTTCTGAGGATCACCACCTGTCACAGAAGTAAGGATCACCAGTTAGGATAACGAATAAGGATCACTAATTGTTAGAAAATCCTCCCCTAACAATTGCCCCCAAAATATAAGGAGTGAAATTGTAAAATTAGCGAGTTATGTTTTCTTGATCTTATCCGTAACAAACTAACGGATATATAGCCGTTAAAATAGAACTAGCCGTTGCGATGATGATGTCACGGAAGTGACAATCCTGCAGAATCATAATTATAAATAGAGATATAGATAGGATCAATATGCATTCAAATCCGAAAGAAACTCCCTTTATAATCTCAGTTGAAGGTCAATCAGGTATCACTTTCTCCTCTTTCTTCCTTTCTTACTCTGTTTTTCTTCCTTTATCTTCATTACTTCGAAAATGTTGCTCCGAAGTTCCCCGACCAAGGATCACAAAAAGGATAGCCCTTTAAAGAGTCAGAAGATCATCAAGGACTCAGTGAACGAGAGGTGTTGCTTTAACGATGCACAAATAGATAACATCCGTCACCGTTTTCCGGCGAATGTCTTTTTCAAACCTTTCGATCCAACTGCCATGAGCGACTATGTTTCAGAAACATGGGTTGCCTTTCCAGTTACTCCATTTGCTATAGGGTACACCTATCCTTTCCCGGAATTCACACGATCCTTCTTTTCCCTTACCGGCATATCTTACATTCAAGCCATGCCGATGATTTGGAGGGTTTTATACACCCTAGAGAGGATCATTGAGCAGGAGGGTCTTGATTTAGGAATGTCAGAACTGGCGGAGTTGTATGATCTTACTACCTTCGGTTCCCACCGTTATTTGTTCAAACGAAAACCCAGTGCAGATCATCCTCTTCTCAAAGTCACCAAAAACGACAAAGATTGGAAACGTCGCTTCTTCTTTGTAAGAAGGGATACCATTCCAGATGGAGAGCATTTACCAAGAACATGGTCCACCCATGGTAGGCCGGAGGATCCTGGGAAGGATCACCAGATGGTCATGTTTTTGTAATAGGATCACTAACCCCTTCTTTGTCTTGTGTCATGCAGCCATCTCTGTTTCACATCTCATCACAACACCCGCAACCAGGGAGAGACTTGCTGCTTTCTGGGGACTCGACCCTGAAACTAGAACTTTTAAGACAATAACCCAAGACTCACAGGAGGTATCCTCAGGCTCTGTCACAATGTCAAGTAAGTATCCTTGTTTAAAATTTAAATAAATAGTTAAATGTATATTAAGAAAAGATACTTATCTTGTTTTGGTTGTGTAGGTGCTGGAAAATCTGCCAAAGCTGCTTCAAGGTTCAGTGTCACCGATCTCACCACTGTCAAATCCTCCAAAAGAAAGGTTCCTACCAGCCCCACAGCTTCAATCCCCAAGGCACCCCTCAAAGGAAAGGGAATCAAGAAAAGGAAGACTTCCGAGGCTGAGGATTTGCAGGGTCTGCCCTTAATTCGCCACCAGTTCCTCGAGTACTTCAATGATGTAAGGATCACTGTCTCTGCTTGTATATCCTGCTGATCTAAGGATCACTTGCTCTTGAACTGCTTTATCCTTTTCCTTTGCAGAAATTTGCTGAGATCGAGGATTACGTCGGCCATGTTGAGGATCAAGATAAGAAGATTGCCGATCTCCAGCAGGTTGCTGTGCTCAAGGATCTTGCACTTGCTGATCTTCAGAAGGAACTCCAGGATACCAAGCAGAAGATGGCTAAGGTGCTGGTTAACTTTGACTATGAAAGGCAAGAGATCACAGATGATGCTAAAGTTTCTGCCGCCATAGCAATGTACAAAACCAAGCTTCAAATGGCCTTGGAAGCTCAGGATCCTGCCTTTGACAAAAGTAGCTGGGAAATTGAAGAATGGAAGGCAAGGCTGGCTGAATTGGGTGATGAAGAGGAGGCTGAGGAGATTCTGGCAATTGAGGCTAGTGGCAGCGGGTTGAAGGATAAAGCTGAGGATGCAGCGGCTGGTGGTGATGATAATGCAGCGAAGGTGTGAGCTGCAAAAATGGGCGATGATCGAAATTTCTAGACGTGGCCGGAGCCCATTTTTTATGGTTTGGTAGTTTTTTGGGTTGTTGATGTTTTTGAACAATGGTGGGTCTGTAATAACTCTAAACAATAGTTCTTAGGTTTAAGGATCATGTATGATCCTTTGGACAATAGGCAGGATTGCAATTGGTGGAGGGATCCTCTGTTTGGGGGATGAAGCCATTGTGATCCTGCCGCCTTTATATTCCTGCACTACCTTTGAACTCATTATCATGGACACCCTTTACCTACCCCAGCGGACGGGCCACGTTTTGCTGGTAGATGCTTGGGTAGGTAATTTTGACAACTTTTAAAGGGTTAGCCTTATGTTAATAAATAAAAACTTAACCTTTTGTCGCTTATCATGTGTTGTTATCCTTTTTAATATGTTACTTTCCAACTGTTGTAATGTTCATTCTGCTTATACTTATCAAGCCTTGAAAAATTAGAAAAGATATCCAAAAAGTTTAGGATATGAACAAGGATCACATATCCCATAACCGATAGGTTTAAAAAGTGATATGATTTAAGAAATACAAGTTCAGTTGTCAAGTATAAGGGTTATTTAAAAGAATAATGAATAAAATCAAAAGAGTTAAGGATCATACCTGAGGATCCAAGTTAGAATCCTAACCATAATAAGGATAACTATAAGATAAACCTTAGAGTGAAATAAGGATCAAGGATCCCTAGCTGCCTATCTTCAAGGACCTGAAATAGAGCATAACTTGGGACTAAGCCAATATAAGAAAAGAGTTAGCAACTGGGGACCAGCCCAAGGATAACTGGGGACAAGCCCATGGATAACTGGGGACAAGCCCAAGGATAACTGGGGACAAGCCCAAGGATAACTGGGGACAAGCCCAAGGATCGTGTGTAAACTGGAGTATGGCCCTAACTGGCGACTATCCAAACTTAGTGACATGAAAATTCCAAAACCTTAGCTAACGTGAAAACGTTAGAAACCTTAGCTAACGTGAAAACGTTAGAAACCTTATGAACGGATGTATGGTACGTCTACCATTATACGTAGGATCCTAAGCATAGCCAGAACAATGGAATTATCAGCCCCTAGAACGAGTACTGGTCCCAAAGCCTTGAACTATACCAGGATCATCGTGCGCTACAGGCGGAATCTGGGGACAAGCCCGAATAACTGGGGTTAAACCCAAAAGACGGATTGCTTCTGTGGATAACCAACGTTATGCTAAGGATACCTGAACTTTCAAAACTTAAACTCACGTGAGAGATGGATAAAGGATACATGATCCTTATCCTTATAAGAGAAAATAATGAAATGAAATAGCTTAAGTTTAGGATATTACCTAAGTAAGGATCATCGATACTTTGAGGATCCTTTAAGGATATCCCTTTCGCTAGGATCACCTCTGCCATGAGGATCCTTGTCACATGAAATATTTCTTCAAGTGGACAGCATTCCAAGCTCTTGGTAGCAAATCACCTTCCATGGTTAGCAATCTATATGCCCCCTTTCCTGCTTCAGCTTCAATCAAATAAGGGCCTTCCCATTTTGGAGCCAACTTCCCATCAGCAGGATTGGTAGTATTTTGGAATGCTTTCCTTAATACCATATCTCCAACTTGAAACCTCCTGATCCTGACATTTCTGTTGTAAGCACCAGCCATTCTTTGCTGATAACTGGCCATCCTTATTCTAGCCATATCCCTGATTTCTTCGATAGTATCCAGGTCTTGAGCCAAGTTTTCATTATTTTCCTCAGGATCACGAGTACTTGTTCTAGCAGTTGGAACCACCATTTCTGTTGGGATCACCGATTCTGCCCCAAACACCAAAGAGAATGGTGTTTGACCAGTAGCATTCTTAGGGGTTGTCCTGTCAGCCCAGAGCACATAGGGTAGTTCTTCTGCCCATTTCCCTTTCTTGGATCCAAGCTTCTTCTTCAAATTGTTGATGATGATCTTGTTGGATGATTCTGCCTGACCATTAGCTTGTGGGTGGACTGGTGTTGATGTTATCATCTTAATCCCCCAGCTGTCACAAAAGTTAGTGGTTCTGCCCCCAATAAATTGGGAACCATTATCACATATAATCTCGGAAGGAATTCCAAATCTAGTTATAATATTTCTTTTAATGAAGGATATAACTTCCTTTTCTCTGACTTGGGCAAAAGCTTCAGCCTCTATCCACTTGGAGAAGTAATCAGTCATAGCTAGCATGAATACTTTTCCACCAGGTGCCTTAGGGAGCTTGCCAACTATATCCATACCCCATCTCATAAATGGCCAAGAGGAGGATATAGGATGCAATAATTCAGCTGGTTGATGAAGGATATTGCTGTGTCTCTGGCAAGGATCACATCTTCTGGCATACTCCACAGCATCTTTCTTCATGGTTGGCCAGTAATATCCTGTCCTCAGGATCCTTGAGAATAATGCCCTGCCCCCAGTGTGGTTTCCACAATCTCCTTCATGGAAGTCTTTTAAAACTTCTTGAACTTCAGGATCCTCAATGCATCTCAAGTATGGTCCTGCAAGAGATCGTCTATACAACATATTATTCATAATTGTGAATTGAGATACCTTAGATTTGAAAGCCCTAGGGTTTTCTCCTGTAGGAATCTCTCCATGTTGTAAGTATCTCATAATTGGTGAGATCCATGATCCGGATCCTGAATAGGATTGAGTATCCTCACTAGGGATAACTGCAGAATCATTTCCTATCTCCATAGTCTGGTGATCCTCGATAGCCGGGGTCAGGATATGGATAATAGGAATCCTGATATCCTCTGGGATCTTCAAAGATGATCCTAAGTTAGCCAATGCATCAGCTTCTGTATTTTCTTCCCTTGGTACCTGTGACAAACTAAAGGAAACAAAAGAGAGTGCCAAACTTTTGACTATCTCCAAATACTTGGTTAGCTTTTCACCTTTAACAGAATATGATCCATTAAAGTGGTTTGTAATCAACAAAGAATCTACGTGTACCTCAAGATACCTGATCCCCATATGCTTTGCAATTTGTAAACCAGCAATTAGGGCTTCATATTCAGCCTCATTGTTAGTGGTTTGGAATTCACAAGCTATAGAATGGGGTACTATGTCCCCCTGTGGCGATTTTAGTAGTATTCCAAGCCCTGTGCCTTTGACATTTGAGGATCCATCAGTATAAAGTATCCAAGGATCCTTGGTCTCTGCTAGCTGCTGGACTTCTAGCTCAGCTTCTTCTTGTAAATCACTACTGAAATCAGCCACAAAGTCAGCTAATGCTTGGGATTTGATGGCTGTCCTAGCCTCATATCTTATATCATATGCACTCAATTTCACTGCCCACTTAGCCATCCTTCCTGGCATCTCTGGTTTCCTGAGGACATTCTTAATTGGAAAATTAGTTTTAACAATGATAACATGAGTTTCAAAATAATGTCTTAACTTGGTAGATGCCATTATTAATGCAAGAATAAGCTTTTCAAGGTGTGAGTACCTGGATTCGGCATCAAGTAAACTTTTACTTACATAATAGACAGGATGTTGTGTACCTTGATGATCCTTAACAAGGACCGCACTTACTGCTTTTGAGGATACTGCAAGATACAAGGATAACACATCACCTTTTTCTGGTTTCATCAAAGCCGGGGCCGAGGATAGGTAATCTTTGAGGGCTTTTAAAGTATTTTCATGCTTCTCCGTCCACTCAAATTTCTTGTTCTTCCTTAGGATATCATAGAATTCTTTACACTTCTCGGAGGACTTGGATATAAATCTGTTCAAGGCTGCTATCCTTCCTGTTAGCCTTTGAACATCCTTAGCATTGGCCGGAGATTTAATGTTCACTATTGCTTTGATTTGTTCCGGGCTAGCTTCGATGCCTCTCTTTGTCACCATATATCCTAAGAATTTACCTGCTTTAACACCAAAGTGACATTTTGAAGGATTAAGTTTCATGTTATATTTGTCAAGGATATCGAATGCTTCCTCCAAGTCTCTTAGGTGATCCTCAGCTTTTAAGGATTTTACCACCATATCATCTATGTAAACCTCCATAGTTTGTCCAATCTGATCCTTGAACATCATATTCACCAGCCTTTGGTACGTTGCACCTGCATTTCTCAATCCGAACGGCATAGCAATATAGCAATATATACCAGTTGGAGTCATGAAGGCTGTATCCTCTTGGTCGGATGGTTCCATTTGGATTTGTTGAAATCCAGATGAAGCATCCATAAAAGTTAACAGTTCATGACCCGCAGTTGCATCCACCATGGAGTCAATGTGGGGTAAAGGGAAAGGATCCTTGGGACATGCCTTATTTAAATCGGTAAAATCGACACATACCCTCCACTTTCCGTTTTTCTTTTGAACAACAACCACATTGGCCAACCATCTTGGATACTTGACCTCTCTAATCATACCTGCCCGGAGCAATTTCTCTACCTCTTCCTGGATAATGGCATTCCTTTCTGGTGCAAACTTCCTTCTCCTTTGATGGATTGGTTTGAAGGATCTGTCGATGCCGAGCTTGTGAGTGATAACATCTTTGGATATACCAGTCATATCTTCGTGTTTCCATGCAAAGGTAGTCTTTCTCCTTTTGAGGAAGGATATGAGGTCTTCTTTCATTTCGCCAAGGATCCCTGATCCGATATAGATTTTGGATTCAGGATCATCGGGATCCATGAGGATTTCTACCACATCCTGCTCTCTGGCCTCCAAGACATTCCTTGGAGGATACTTTGATTGCTATTGCTCCCTTGACTTCGAGGCTGGTTTCATCGATGAAGTATAGCAATTCTTAGCCTCCTGCTGATCACTATCAATCTTTACTATTCCCCAAGGACTAGGGAGCTTCACACATTGATGGTAAGTAGACGGGACTGCTTTCATATCGTGTATCCAGGGCCTGCCAAGGATAACATTACAACAAGATAAACAGTCAATAACACAAAATTTTTGATAAGAGTGTAAGCCTTCAATATATATTGGGAGTTTAATGTCCCCCAGGGTGTTCTTAGTTTCGCCACTAAATCCCACGAGCACGGAGGATCTTGGTATGATCTCTGATTCAGGGATACCCATCTTCTTTAGAACATCAAGCTGGATAATGTTCACTGAACTTCCTCCGTCTATAAGGATCCTGCGGACAAAATGGTTAGATATGAAAAGAGTAATAACTAAACCATCGTGATGAGGATCCTGGATATCAACACGATCCTCTTCGTCGAAGGTTATGACTTTTCCTTCGGAGACACTTGATGTTCGAACTGGTCTTTCTCCATTATCCATTTTAGTTTCCTTTGCATGCCTTTTAGCTGCTGAGAAGGATGTGCCATAAATGTCGGATCCTCCAGAAATAAAGTTTATCACTTGTGCATCTGCTGGAGGAGCTGGAGCCTTTTCAGGGATCCTTTCAGGATCTTGAGTCCTTGACTTTTTTCTTCCCAACAACTCTTTTAGATGCCCTTTGCTCAACAAGTATCCAATTTCCTTTCTTAATGCAATGCATTCCTCTGTAAGGTGCCCAAAATCTTCATGATATGCACACCACTTTGATTTATCCTTAGTTGCAGTCGGCCTGTCATTCTTTCTTGGCCATCTAGCTTTATCACCTAGACTCTGCATCGCAAGGATTAGTTCATTGTTATCAACACTAAAACAATATTCAGAAATTGGAGGATAATCCTCATCATCCTCTTCATGATCAATAGAATGCACGTTCTGATTATCAGATCTGTTGTAGGATCTGAACTTGTTGTTCCTGAATGAGGATCCTTGCTTATCCTGCTTTGAGGATCCTGTTAACCTCTCCTGGATCCTCTTGTCATCCTCTAGCCGGATGAACCTGAGGGCCCGGGTTCTTACCTCATCTAGGTTCCTGCATGGTGTCATAACAAGATCATCATAAAATAACGAATCCCTAAGCAATCCCATTTTGAAGGCTTCAACAGCCGTGGCTATATCTAAGTTGGGAATGTCTAAGGATTCTTTACTGAATTTGGTAATGTAATCCCTTAATGATTCATTATGACCCTGGGTTATCCTATATAAATCACTAGTTAATCGTTCAAATTTTCTACTACAAGAAAACTGATTATTAAACAAGTTAACTAGGTTAGCAAATGAGGTAATAGAATAGGGAGGAAGACTTAGCAGCCATTTGAGAGCTGATCCAGTAAGAGTGGATCCGAATCCTTTGCACAGGCATGCTTCCTTTAACCTTTCTGGGATTGGATTGATCTCCATCCTCTCCCTGTATTGTGCTATGTGTTCTTCAGGATCCGTCGAACCATCATACAGTTTCATTGTAGGCACATGGAACCTCTTGGGTATCTCAGCATCACAGATTGGTGGTGCAAAACGAGATATCTTGTGGCTCCCATCTGCAATCTCTGGAATAGGTTTGACTACTCCCGGAACACTCGAGATCATATCCTTTAGCTTTTGCAATTCTCTGGCCATGGCATGATTGATACCTGGATCCTGCATAAGACCATGGTTAGTAGTATGAGAATTATTAAAAGTGTTACCTCCCATTGGATTCAAGTTAGGAAGAATGGATGTTAATCCATATTGTTGAGACTCTGGAATGATCGAGGGACCAGTAGAGGCATTGGTCTGCATTGGAATAAAATCCCCTTGATGGACATCTGAACTTCCTGTTTGCAAACTCCTCAAGGATCCTGGCATCTGGAAGGATCCCTGAAACTGGGATGATCCTGGAACAAAGGAGGATCCTTGAACCTGGGATGATCCTGGAAAGAAGGAGGATCCTTGAACCTGGGATGATCCTGGAACGAAGGAGGATCCTTGAACCTGGGATGATCCTGGAACGAAGGAGGATCCTTGAACCTGGGATGATCCTGGGACGAAGGAGGATCCTTGAACCTGGGATGATCCTGGAACGAAGGAGGATCCTTGAAACTGCTGCATTCCTGAATATCCTCCTGTACTCGTGAGGGATCCCATATGCTGAGGATAGGATCCCGCTGGCTGGAAATATGAACCTAATGCCTGGGTCATAGCTGTTGTTCCGTAGTGCACTCCTTTTGGTCCACCCACATATTGAATGTCTGGAACCACTGACGGCTGAGAAGTAATCACCGGAGTATCAAAATTTAAAGATCTGGGCATCAGTGGGGAACGATCCTCTGTCGTTTTCTTCTGTTTCTTAATTTCGTCAATCTCCCGGAGGATCCTTTCGTTGGTCTTATCCTGCTCTTGTGCATGATTCCTCATCTGCAAAATCAAGGCATAGAGATCATTAGTAGTAGGATTAGTTGAAACAGAAGAAGTAGGTGGTTTTGAGAAAATGGGAGTCGGTTTCTTCGCAGCATTCTCAGTATTCTTCTGGGATCCAGAAGGTGGTGGAGGCAAAGGAGGAACGCCTTGTGAAGAAGTGAATGAGGGCATCAAGTTTGAAGCATTCTTCGATGAGGAAGCCATCTGCTTGGTTGTAGTGAACCGAATTAAGCACAGAAATGCGTATTTTCTTAAGGACGAAGCACCAATTGCCCCACGGTGGGCGCCAAACTGTTTTGGTCAAAAAATCTGTTGAGGATATTGCAACCAAACTCTATGTTATGGGGGTATGATGCTGATTATGTAATAGCGATGAGGATCACTTCAATGTAGATTTGCACAAACAACACAAGGATTTATACGGGGAAAAAGCCCTTGATCAAGAGTTGATCTCCGGCACAAAAAACCCCGGGTGATGGAAACTACCGATCACCAAGCTCTAATAAATGATTAAATGTTTACAACTTCGGATAGTAACGAGCTAGGTACAAGGATCACTACGGTGATATGTGTAGAAAGTGTATGAAATTGCTAAGTGTTTGAACGAGAGCTTGTATGAGTGTTTGTACGAGTGTGTGTAACTGAGAAATGACTAAGTGTTTTTTACTAGCTCGTTACTCCCTTTTTAAAATAGAAATAACCACCTAAACTAACTATCCGACTTTCGTGCCAAGCCTCCACGTTCTCCACAACGTCCATTTTTAGCTAAGCACGTGCAGAATAGTTTAGGAATATTCTCCAGGAATGTCGCCAAGACTTGGTCAAGCTCGTTATACCTGCGAGATAATACAATACATAAGTAAACAATCGTTAGTACGAGGATCCTTAAAGTGATCCATGATCCTGATCCTGAAGCTCTTCTGAGGATCACCACCTGTCACAGAAGTAAGGATCACCAGTTAGGATAACGAATAAGGATCACTAATTGTTAGAAAATCCTCCCCTAACAGTTAGCAAACGTAGTTGTGGTACAGAAGAAAAACGGGAAATGGAGAGTCTGTGTAGACTACACAGACTTGAACAAAGCTTGTCCTAAAGACCCATTTCCTCTTCCCCACATTGATGCAATGGTAGATGCCACTGCCGGGCATGAAATGCTGACCTTCATGGACGCATCCGCAGGATTTCAACAGATCCAAATGGAGCCTTCTGACCAGGAGGATACCGCTTTCATGACACCAACAGGTATTTATTGTTATACAGCTATGCCTTTTGGTTTGAAAAACGCAGGTGCAACATACCAAAGATTGGTAAACATGATGTTCAAAGACAAACTGGGGGACACCATGGAAGTATATATCGATGATATGGTGGTGAAATCTAAAAAGGCTGAGGATCACCTCCAGGATATTAAAGGAGCATTTGATATCCTGGATCAATACAACATGAAGCTGAATCCTGCTAAATGCCATTTCGGAGTGGGAGCAGGAAAGTTTCTTGGATATATGGTGACAAAAAGGGGGATAGAAGTGAGCCCAGAGCAGATCAAAGCTATCCTGGATATAAAATCACCCTCAAATATGAAGGACGTACAAAGATTGACAGGCCGAGTAGCAGCCCTAAACAGATTTATCTCAAGATCCTCAGAGAAATGCAAAGACTTTTATGATATCCTGAAGAAGAACAAAAAATTCGAATGGGGGGAAAAGCATGAAGCAGCCCTGCAGGATTTGAAACGGTATCTCTCAACCGCACCTCTATTGATGAAGCCGGAAAATGGTGAACCACTATCCCTGTACCTTGCTGTATCAGGGAATGCTGTAAGTGTCGTTCTTATAAAAGACCATGAAGGTCAGCAATATCCTGTTTATTATGTTAGTAAAAGTTTGTTAGATGCTGAAACTAGGTATTCTCATTTAGAAAAATTGATACTAGCATTAATTATGGCATCAACGAAACTTAGGCATTATTTCGAGACACATAGGATACATGTTAAAACAAATTATCCTATCAAAAATGTGCTTAGGAAACCAGAAATGTCAGGCAGGATGGCCAAGTGGTCAGTAAAGTTGAGTGCTTATGATTTAGTATATGAACCTAGGAATGCCATAAAGTCTCAGGCTTTAGCTGACTTTGTGGCTGATTTTAGTAGTGACATTCAGGATGAGGTAGATCTAGAAGTTCAACAGCTAGGAGAATCCTCAGGATCCTGGACATTATATACTGATGGTGCATCTAATGTAAGAGGAGTAGGATTATGAATACTACTAAAATCGCCACAAGGGGACATATTACCCCAGGCTATTAGGTGTGAATTTCCTGCTACTAATAATGAAGCAGAGTATGAGGCTTTAATTGCAGGATTAGAGTTGGCTAAGAGCATGAGTATCAAAAATTTGCAAGTATATGTTGACTCTTTGTTAATTACTAACCATTTTAATGGATCCTATGCAGTTAAGGGAGAGAAATTAATCGAATATCTCGATATTCTCAAAAAATTAGCAGGATATTTCGACATTTTTGTACTTAAACAGGTGCCAAGGGAGGATAATGCTGAAGCGGATGCTTTAGCAAATTTGGGATCATCGATCAAGATACCTGAAGGGACGCAAATACCAATACTACATGTCCTATATCCTGCAACGAATCCTCAGGATAAAGAGGTAGCTGGTATTCAGGATCCTGGAGTAGAACATCTCGAAGAGGATCCTAAATCCTGGACGGCTCCAATCATGAAATATCTCAAAGAAGGACACATCCCTGGAAATGAAAATCCTAAGGCATTTAGGATGAAGGTATCACGATTCGCTATTATAGATAATATTTTATACAAAAAATCTCTTGCAGGACCGTATTTGAGGTGCTTGGAGGATCCTGAAGCCAAGGAAGTACTTCAGGATATACATGAAGGGGATTGTGGTAACCATGCTGGGGGCAGGTCGTTATTCTCAAAAGTATTAAGAACAGGATATTATTGGCCAACAATGAGAAAAGATGCCGCAGAATATGCTCGAAGATGTGACTCATGTCAAAGACATAGTAACATACTGCATCAACCTGCTGAACCATTGTATCCTATTGTTTCCCCTTGGCCATTTATGAAGTGGGGTATGGATATAGTGGGAAAGTTACCGAAAGCTCCGGGAGGAAAAGTCTTCATGCTAGCAATGACGGATTATTTCTCTAAGTGGGTTGAAGCTGAAGCATTTGTTCAAGTTAGAGACCAAGAAGTAGTATCCTTCATAAAGAGGAATATCCTGACCAGATTCGGAGTACCAGCTGAGATAATCTGTGACAATGGTTCTCAGTTCATAAGTAAGAGGACTACTGACTTTTGCAAGAGTTGGGGAATCAAAATGATCACATCCACTCCGGTACATCCTCAAGCAAATGGACAAGCAGAATCCTCAAACAAGATAATCGTCAATAACTTAAAGAAAAGGCTTGGAGCCAAAAAAGGAAGATGGGCAGAAGAATTACCCTTTGTTTTATGGGCTGATAGGACAACGGTAAAGAATGCAACAGGCCAAACCCCGTTTTCCTTGGTGTTTGGAGCAGAAGCAATGATTCCAATGGAAATGACGATACCTACTGCAAGATCTGTCTTAAGTGATCCTGAGAAGAATCCTGAAGCCTTGAGTCAGGATTTAGACACTATAGATGAAAAGAGAGATGCGGCAAGGCTAAGGATGGCAGCATATCAACAGAGAATATCCAGGGCATATAACAAGAATATTAGAACCAGAAGATTTAAGGTTGGAGATTGGGTGTTAAGAAAGGCTTTTCAAAATACTACTAATCCTGCCGATGGCAAGTTAGCTCCAAAATGGGAAGGACCATATGAAGTTGAATCAGAAGTAGGGAAAGGAGCATACAGACTCAAGAATATGGAGGGGGATATGCTACCGAGATCTTGGAATGCTATACACCTTAAGCTCTATTTCAAGTGAGTTTAGAATTCAATTTCTAACTCAGAATGGTATGAATTCTATCTTTTTTAAATATGTTTGGTTTAATTTGTTCTTTGTAACCTGATACTGACTTAAGCATCGGAGGGGTGTTAGCCAAGCTAACACCCACCTTGGTTTACATTTGTTTTGCAAGATATGTTTCAGGATATAGCTCCAGGATATGCACTCAGGATAACTCAGAAGATTAGAGGATTGGCCCCCTCTCTCACGTTTAAGGGATACTGATCCCTTCACAGGTTTAAAGGTATTCACCTTTCTTCCGAATTGGGTTTAAACACCCCGCCTGGAGCGCAAGTTATTCAGGGATAGTTCAAGGTGGCGGGACCAGTCCATGTAAAAGTGGCTGACAATTTCGTTACCATTGGCTATATCCTGAATCCTAAAGGTATATGAGGATTGATCACCCTCTCTCACGAAAGGGTATTTTCATACTCTCTAAGGTTTAAAGGTTTTCCCCAGGATACAAAGGATTTATCTCCAGTACATCCTTGGGTTCTACCCTTGGGACGTAAAAAATTGCTTATGCAATGGAAACTGACATTAAGTAGATTTCTAAGATACTTGAAGGCATTGTATACAGGGGACATTCCCTCCAAGGTGGTGGTGTAAAGCTAAAAGGATGAAGTTTGTGACTAATGCACTAAGTACCTTGCACAGGGGACATCTTCACTGGAAGAGTTGCAAACGGATTGAAGTTTGGTAATAGGTTTATGTCCTATTTCTGGTATGACCTTTCCTTTATAAGCCTCGTTTAGGTTTTTGGTGACATTATGTTAAGTATCCTGATATATATCCTCAAAGTCCTTTTAAGGATATTTGATTAGGATGTTTGAAACTAGTATTGGTTTGGAACTTTGATCATTTAAATATTATCAAAACTTGATTTTGAAAAGATAAACTATTTTTTACTTTCTAAAAGATATTTTTACAAAGTTGAAGGAACATTTGGAAGATCTATCTAATACAAGGCTTTTGCAGTATGTTACTGAGCATACTGATCAGGATATTTTATAAGATACCAATACAAAATCTTTACAAAAATAAGACTCATACTAAGTAATGCAAAGTAATGCAAGGTAACATAAAATAAGTCAAAAGATAGTTATATTATTAACAACTCAAAAGTTGTGCTTTTGGTTTCACCTAAAACCAAGGCCCATCCGCCAAAAGCACAATTAGTTTTTACCATACTTGTGTAACGGTTGCAGGATCTATCTCAAAACAGGACCCGTCCACCTACAACCGTTACTACGTTCAAAACAAGTTATACTAATTGATGACCAAGGGCTTCGTCCTAAAACCTAGGACCCATCCACCTTTGGTCATCACATTGTTCAAAGACAGGAAAAGTAAATTGTTTATGCAACCACAACCATGAATTTAAAAAATGGGCTCCGGCCTTGGCACATATATCCATCATCGCCCATTTCGCCGCCTAAGATGCGGCACCTTCTTGATCAGCAACCTCCTTGCCAGTATTCGCCCCAGCATCACCCTCAGGATTCTTCTCAGCACCATCACCAGCATTGGCCACCTCCTCTGCCGCCTTAGAAGGCTCTTCACCAGTATGTTTTGCAGGATGAGCAACGGGATGACCTCCGAGGCCCTGTAGTTTCTCCTCCCAAGCCTTTACATTCCAGGAAGGGCATTCAAAACCCAGATCCATGGCCTCATAAGCCATCCTTATCCTGGCTTGGAGAAGAGAGACGACCACCGAAGCTTTTAGGCTATCCCGGTATGAGCTCATATTCTGCTGATATTGGAGGAGAACGGCATCTAGCTTGGCTTGAGCATCCTCATTAGCTTTGTGGAGGGCGGCTTGATTTTCCTGAGTCATTGCCTTGTATTTGTCTTCATAGTGCTGGGATTTGGCAGCTGCAATGGTTCCTTGATCAGCTATGGTGGCTTGAGCTTTCTCCAGCTGAATCTGCAACATCTTGTTAAGACCGCAAGCGTCTTCGTATAAATGCATGAGGCGATCCAGACCCTATCAATAAAGACACAGGTATTAACGTGAAAAATAAGCAGGATAAAGACTAACATACTTGTACAGGATATCGAAAAGAAGATTCTACATGTTTGAGGAATGAGGTGGCGTCATTGAACCCATGATTCTCAAGAGAGAACGTTTCGGAAACAGCTGGGGAGTCAGTCTCCTTTCTCTTCCGAGAGCTGGATGCCCGGGTCCTGGATGCCGGAGGGCCTTTGGGAGCAGAAATAGTTTTCGAGGAGGTAAGCTTTGGTGTAGCAGACGACTTTGGTTTGGATTCTTGTTTGGCGGGTTCAAGGCTGGAATAGCAATCCAGTTCGTCAAGTTCGAAACCTTCAAGGTTGACGACTGGTACTACATAAGGGAAGATATTCTTAAAACTCATCATATTTTTGAAAAATAATTAACATATGAAGATGTGCTTACCAGACATTTCTGGGCTTGATTTTTGATGAGAATCTGTGAGAGACAGGGAAAAAGTTCTTTCACTGGCAGGAAGACGGTAGATTTCCTTGATCTTGGATTCGGATTCTGCGCTAGGAGGCACTAAATCTCTGAAATTCGCTGCATAAAAACATCAGAATATAAGTCCGGGATACAGTTTGAAGATATAATTGGGGATATTCCTAAAACCCTAAATCCTACCCTTGGTTAACCATTTAACCGGTAGATCGAAACCCTTATCAATAGAGTCTCTTTTGACGAAAAAGAATTTTCGTCGCCATCGATCCTCATCCTTGGTTGCTTTAAGGACCAAAGGGTTCTTGATGGAGAACAGAAGATAACGGTGATTGCCATGAGATCTCAACCGGTATGCTACGGGAAGGTCCTCAACAAGTAGGTTAGGAAAATGGCGAGATTTGATTTGATCCAACACTATCAAGATTCGCCAGACCATTGGCATAACTTGGGCATAACTAAGGCCGGTAAGGTCGAAAAAGCTAGAGATAAAGGGTGGAAATGGATACCGGAGTCCAAGAGAGAAAGGATAAGCGAAAAAACAAACCCACTCGTCGGATAATGCGTCCGATCGGGCTTCCTGGTCGAAGGGGCGAAAAACCGTTCCGGTGGGAAAGGCACCGGAATCTTTAAGAGCAGCGATGTCAGCATTGTTGAAGCAGCAGATCTCCTTTGCTGGATCGGCGATGAAATTTTGACTCACGAGGGTTGAGGCTGATCGGTTTGATCGGGATTTCGTTCGTGGTGCCATGGAGAGTAATGAGTAAATTAAGAGAAATTCAAGAAAGGAGAATAGAGAGGAAAATACCTGTTATTCGCTTGCAGATAAGGATAACTGAGATAAGGAGCCCCTCGGTTAATATAGGAGTAAGTTCCATGCCGCTCTCGAGTGATTCACTAAAAATACACCTTCGGCCGAGTGTTGAGTGATCCCCCGTAAGGTATGTGAACTTGTATATAAATAAAATTTTAAAGAGGCATGTTATGCCCAAATAAGTAATTTGTCTTATGAAAAGTTTTAAATAAATCATGACGAATAGGATTGTAAATAAATAAAAATAAAACTAAATAAAGAATCTTGGAAATCCCGACACTCTATGACAAGCCCAAAAACCTTCTCTTCTACCCATTCCATTTGGGAGTGTAAGCCACACATTAAAGAGTTTTGCTTGAGGACAAGCAAAGATTCAAGTGTGGGGGTATTTGATGTGTGTAAAATGCAACATATAAATTACATCAAATAAGGCATAAAACTAACCCTTTTTAGTACTAATGTTGGAAAAAGTGTGTTTTTGTCTTCCTTTTGAATTTACAGGGTCAAATGAGCTTAAACGAACAAAAGGAACAAATATACAGCCAAAACTAACATAAATACAAAGAAAAGGAAGAAACGTGGCATGCCCGACTCCTAGACAGCATCTCACAAAGCAAAAACAAGAAGAAAAGCTGAGCATGGGGCTGTGCCCAGCTGAGCACGGGGTGTGCTCAGCTCAACACGGGGCGTGTCCAGTGAACACGGGGCGTGTCCAGTGAGCACGGGGCGTGCCCAAGTGCCAGCAGAAAAGACAAACCTATAGAAGCTTCTGTTGCCCACCACGGGGCCGTGCCCAGCGGACACGGGGGCGTGCCGAAAGTACAGCAGGCGCATTAATTGTAATTGCGAATTACAATTAATGAAGAGAGAGAGTGTCAGACGGACACGGGGCCGTGTCCAGCGGACACGGGGCCGTGTCCAGGCTTCTGTACAGGCTATAAATAGGAGTGCTTGGCTCAAGCTCAAACCATCCCTTGGCACACCACCTCTCTCACACTTCATCCACCACCATCACAACACCATCATCCACCACCATCATCCATTGTCCATCATAGAGTGTGTGAGTCGTCTCGGGATCCAAGATTGATCGTAAGAGTTCTTGACAATCAAGGCCATGTTTGCCTAAGTCTCTTACATCACTTGGTGAAGACAAAGTGTCTAGTATAATACTTTTTATTTCTAATCTTTTGCACTTTTTATTTGGTTTTGTATTAATGACTTTAATAACTAGTTACTTATGTTGAAGGTGATCTTTCCTTATCGTTTGTCCGTGGTGTCTTGGCATTATTTTACTGTCTATATAAAATAAAGGATTTTCACCATTCATATCTCCACGGTCTATATGGAGGTATGTTGGCTACCTGGTAGGGGGTTAAGGGAACGGTTTGGTAAAGGTCTTGCCATTGTTCAGCGTTTAGAGGTCCTGCAATGGACCTGGGTCAAATTTAGTAGGACCTCCTTCAATACTTCACGGTATTGGATGGCGGGGGTCCAAACTCTTTGATCCCCTCATAAGTTAACTACTATTAATACTATAACCCGGCTATTTAGGACTGTATCCCTGCTGACTCAGACTACTTAGTCGAGGGTAACGTCACCGCCAAAAGCGGGGCCTACCACAATACTGCATTAATAACTTAATTCATTATCTTCCAATAATCCACCCCTTTAGGATTGTATCCCTGCTGACTCAAACTACTGGGGTGAGGGTAACGTCACCTTCAAAAGAGGGGCCTACTACAATAACTAAGATAATCTCTTAATTATGTGCAAAAGTGCGGAAATAATCAAAGGTTATACTAGATACGAGTCGGAACCAAGTGATTCATCTTGTCTATCTGTTTTTATTTTATTTTTATTTTCAGCATTTTAGTTAGTTTTTATTTTTCTTAGTTTAAAACATTTTTCCAAACTTTTATTTTGGTTAGACGTTGAGGATAAACCGGTACTAAAAGCTCTTGTGTCCTTGGACGACCTCGGTATCTTACCAACGCTATACTACACTCAACGATGGGTGCACTTGCCCATATGTGTGTTTAGTGTTAGTGAAATATCGTGTTTTATAAATTTAAAACTTGGCTAAAATAAGTGTTAAAAAGGGCTTAAAATATACACCTAATATATACGGCACTTTCACGCACATCAAGTTTTTGGCGCCGCTGCCGGGGACACAAGGATTTTAGGAAAGCTTAAAATCGACGGCCTAATCAGTTTTTCAAAACCTTTTCAAAACGGGCCCACATTTTTTTGCATTTTAGTTTAGTTTTGCATTTACAGTATGTTGAACACGGGTCGTGCTCACTGAACACGCCCCGTGCTCAACTAGATCAGTAAATTTAATTAAAACGCCCAGATACAGATCCTGAACACGGGGCCGTGTCCACTGAACACGGGGCCGTGTCCAGCCTCTGTTTCCGTTTTTCTTTTTGTTTTCTGATCTCGAGACTCAGTTGTGGTCTGCTGAGTGATTCTTATGGATCAATACTCAGGAGGTTACAACTACACCTATGAGGAGGATGATTATAGGGGTAATTATTGCACTAATTGTCGTAACGCACGATCGGTTCAAAATAATCGCTCATATCAACCATCCAATTCATACACCTACTATGAGGAGCCCAGGTACGAGCCATCAACTTCATACACATCCTATGAAGACCAAAGGTATGAACCTCCTCCCTCATACTCATATTTTGATGAACCAAGGTATGAGCCTTCATACTCATACTTTGAGGAACCAAGATATGAGCCACCACCTTCGTATGCTTATTATGAGGAACCATGGCGTGAACAACCCACCTCATATGAGTATTATGAAGAACAAAATTACGACCCTTATCCATCATATGCTTACAATGAAGAACAATGGTGTGAACCATCTACTTCATATGGGTATTATGAGGAACAAAGGATCGAACAACCGGATTCAAGCTTAGAAAATACCGATTCTTTTTCTATAACCGAAGTGACCGATAGGATATTAGAACACATTAGAGTTATCGATCGATGTATAAAAGAAGCTCGCGCAAGGGAAGAGGAGTCCCGCGCAAGAGAAGAATTAAAAAATGAAGAGATAACTGAAAGTGTAAAAATGGAAGAACAAATAAGTGAAAAACCGACACATGAGTTAAACAACGATAAAGGTGAGTCCGACAATGTTAAAATTCAAGAAGAGTCTAATTTTGAAGAAATTAATCTCTTGTCACCTTCTTTTGAAAATCATTGTTTAGTACCCACTCATGCTAAGTTTTTAAAAGAGTTAAACACTAACACTAAAATTGACGAAACGGTAAGTGTTAAGTTAACTGATGATCAAACCTCACTAATAAAAGAAGACCCATTTGAAATTAACATTACACCGGTTCCATGTTTTTTTCAAAATTCGTTTATTAGTAATGTCACAATCGATAAAGATCTTTGTGTTAACATAATGCCTAACTACATTTTCGAAAAATTAAGTATTAGTGATTTTTCTCCACTTCAAATACCCATTTTTCTATCCAATCGGAAAGTAATAAAATCAATCGGTATAGTTGAGGATGTATTGGTTCAAACAAATCAATTGGTAATCCCCACCGACTTTGTCATCCTCGATGACGCTCCTCTAGTGTTGGGACGACCATTTGTAAAAACTCACGAAGCTTTGAAAAACCGGAAGTACAACAATCTACCTCTTCAATTAGGGGCATTCAAAAAAAGTGTCGACCTTGAGCGATCAATGAAATATCCATTCGGCAATGATGACCCCCTAATTGAAGATGAGCCAGAACCACCTGATAAGGTGGGTCTAGCCAAGGACCCTTATAAACGTGGCGCACCACGGAGGCATTCCGCGGAACTATCCGTAGTTTAGTTTAGATTAACCTTTATGTTTTCTAGTTTAGTTTTTAATTTTCAGGAATAAAACACACTCGGGATGGTGAAGGATGATAAGGGAAGCTTGAACCAACACCCCATACACAAAAACAGAGTCTCCTGACGATTTTTCTTCATTACAGCAAGTTCAGCACGGGGCCGTGCTCACCCCAACACACCCCGTGCCCAAGGTTCTGTAGAAAATGCCAAGTTCAGGTACCTGGACACGGGGCCGTGCTCACTGGACACGCCCCCGTGCCCAGCCTTCTGTTTACTTTTGGTACTGGCAGTCTGGACACTG
Source organism: Helianthus tuberosus (assembly GCA_030545235.1). Taxonomy (NCBI): domain Eukaryota; kingdom Viridiplantae; phylum Streptophyta; class Magnoliopsida; order Asterales; family Asteraceae; genus Helianthus; species Helianthus tuberosus. Next base: position 4,647 of record JARYGA010054073.1, on the reverse strand, counting down.
GGCCGTGCTCAGCCAACACCACCCCGTGTTCAGCTACCCAGTACCATAAAATCTTGTTTTTAACCCATTTTTACACATTTAATCAGCCTAAAAACTTATTTTTGGGACACATTGAGGACAATGTGTAATTTAAGTGTGGGGGGGATGCTAAAACCTTGAATCTTGCAAGTCCTAAATACAAGCCTTACACAAAACTCTATTGGAACCGCTAATCACCCCAAATTTTTTCAAAAATTTTCATTTTTTTTTACTTGTCTAGGTTTAACTTGGGAATTTCAAAATTCTAAAAAGGTTTTATTTTTACAAATTTACAACCGATAGCGTCGTGATAAAAAGAACCAACATAAGAAAATTATGAAAAGGCATGACAAGCTTTGTTAAAATTTAATTATATATACTTGAACACATAAAAACCCATTCCCACAAAAGTGAGTTTTGAGCCTTTATTGAGCATACAAATATATATCTTTAAATTAAATGCTCATTTTTCGTTTCTTGTGTGAATAGCCGCTCGGTTCTTACAACTCTAGAACTTGCCACGACGATACATTCCCGGTCCTTACCAACTAAAACCCGAGTAAGTAATTGATGGAGGCATTAGGACTAACCCTTTTTATTTCTACACCATTATTTTTTTTACCACCTACCCAAAATCCCCCTAGTTAGCCCCTTTGAGCCTAAACCTTTTCATTTCTTAACCCAAACCAAACACCCTTTTACCCACCAAAACCTTTTTCATTTTTAACCCTTTGTTTTAGTAACAAGTTCGGTTTTTCATATGACTTTTCAAAAAAAAAAAAAAAAAAAGTGTGTTGATGATGAAGCAAAAGAAAATAAACAAACAAGTTCATCAAGAATAACTTTGTTTGAATAATAGCTTCATCAAAATAAAAGTGAAAAAAAAAATATAGAAAGTCTTACGCAAACCGGAGCTTGTTACGCTTTTCGCCCTTTTTCTACTAACCACTAACCCAACCACCTACCTTTAACCCAAGCCTAACCCTTCACCCACAAAGTCCTCTTGATATTTACAAAGGTATATAAGTTAAAAAGGAGGAGGATTGATTGCTTGGCAAGCTTATGGTAGGAGTAAGTTCCATGCCGCTCTCGAGTGATTCACTAAAAATACACCTTCGGCCGAGTGTTGAGTGATCCCCCGTAAGGTATGTGAACTTGTATATAAATAAAATTTTAAAGAGGCATGTTATGCCCAAATAAGTAATTTGTCTTATGAAAAGTTTTAAATAAATCATGACGAATAGGATTGTAAATAAATAAAAATAAAACTAAATAAAGAATCTTGGAAATCCCGACACTCTATGACAAGCCCAAAAACCTTCTCTTCTACCCATTCCATTTGGGAGTGTAAGCCACACATTAAAGAGTTTTGCTTGAGGACAAGCAAAGATTCAAGTGTGGGGGTATTTGATGTGTGTAAAATGCAACATATAAATTACATCAAATAAGGCATAAAACTAACCCTTTTTAGTACTAATGTTGGAAAAAGTGTGTTTTTGTCTTCCTTTTGAATTTACAGGGTCAAATGAGCTTAAACGAACAAAAGGAACAAATATACAGCCAAAACCAACATAAATACAAAGAAAAGGAAGAAACGTGGCATGCCCGACTCCTAGACAGCATCTCACAAAGCAAAAACAAGAAGAAAAGCTGAGCATGGGGCTGTGCCCAGCTGAGCACGGGGTGTGCTCAGCTCAACACGGGGCGTGTCCAGTGAACACGGGGCGTGTCCAGTGAGCACGGGGCGTGCCCAAGTGCCAGCAGAAAAGACAAACCTATAGAAGCTTCTGTTGCCCACCACGGGGCCGTGCCCAGCGGACACGGGGGCGTGCCGAAAGTACAGCAGGCGCATTAATTGTAATTGCGAATTACAATTAATGAAGAGAGAGAGTGTCAGACGGACACGGGGCCGTGTCCAGCGGACACGGGGCCGTGTCCAGGCTTCTGTACAGGCTATAAATAGGAGTGCTTGGCTCAAGCTCAAACCATCCCTTGGCACACCACCTCTCTCACACTTCATCCACCACCATCACAACACCATCATCCACCACCATCATCCATTGTCCATCATAGAGTGTGTGAGTCGTCTCGGGATCCAAGATTGATCGTAAGAGTTCTTGACAATCAAGGCCATGTTTGCCTAAGTCTCTTACATCACTTGGTGAAGACAAAGTGTCTAGTATAATACTTTTTATTTCTAATCTTTTGCACTTTTTATTTGGTTTTGTATTAATGACTTTAATAACTAGTTACTTATGTTGAAGGTGATCTTTCCTTATCGTTTGTCCGTGGTGTCTTGGCATTATTTTACTGTCTATATAAAATAAAGGATTTTCACCATTCATATCTCCACGGTCTATATGGAGGTATGTTGGCTACCTGGTAGGGGGTTAAGGGAACGGTTTGGTAAAGGTCTTGCCATTGTTCAGCGTTTAGAGGTCCTGCAATGGACCTGGGTCAAATTTAGTAGGACCTCCTTCAATACTTCACGGTATTGGATGGCGGGGGTCCAAACTCTTTGATCCCCTCATAAGTTAACTACTATTAATACTATAACCCGGCTATTTAGGACTGTATCCCTGCTGACTCAGACTACTTAGTCGAGGGTAACGTCACCGCCAAAAGCGGGGCCTACCACAATACTGCATTAATAACTTAATTCATTATCTTCCAATAATCCACCCCTTTAGGATTGTATCCCTGCTGACTCAAACTACTGGGGTGAGGGTAACGTCACCTTCAAAAGAGGGGCCTACTACAATAACTAAGATAATCTCTTAATTATGTGCAAAAGTGCGGAAATAATCAAAGGTTATACTAGATACGAGTCGGAACCAAGTGATTCATCTTGTCTATCTGTTTTTATTTTATTTTTATTTTCAGCATTTTAGTTAGTTTTTATTTTTCTTAGTTTAAAACATTTTTCCAAACTTTTATTTTGGTTAGACGTTGAGGATAAACCGGTACTAAAAGCTCTTGTGTCCTTGGACGACCTTGGTATCTTACCAACGCTATACTACACTCAACGATGGGTGCACTTGCCCATATGTGTGTTTAGTGTTAGTGAAATATCGTGTTTTATAAATTTAAAACTTGGCTAAAATAAGTGTTAAAAAGGGCTTAAAATATACACCTAATATATACGGCACTTTCACGCACATCAACACACAATTTTTCACTAACACTCTCATATACTTACACTCTCTAGCTCATTGCAAACACCACACTTGTATTCAAGTTTCGTTGTAACACTTAGTCGATCCGTACCACATCCTGCACTGTATCCTGATTTTTGAAGCAATTGAAGAACAAGGCACCTGCGATTGTCAGCTCCCGAGGTTTTATGCCGGCGATCTAGATTGATCAAGGGCTTTCCTCGTACATCTCGTGTCGTTTACTTTATTTTTGCTCATCGTTTGATCATAGATACAGCTCTACATCTTGAGCCGTATCCTGAAACTGTTTTTACAAATCAACTTGATTAACATATTTTCGACACTCATTTCTAGCACACTACCTCACTTAACTAATTTGATCACTTAATTACGTCGGTAATTTTTGACCAAAACATTCATTATCTCCGTCAGGGTAGCATCATCATCCGGATCATGCTCAGCACACTTATCTCCTACGTCTAAACCAGAGAGCGTGTCAGAAATGACAACATAGTCCAGGAAAGAGAGGTTAGAAGATTGCTTACGAGGTGCCCCAAACACGGGTTCCTCGACCTTCTTCTTTTCAGACTTATCTACTTTCTTCTTCTTTCGGGTTTCTAGATGTTCGGCAGTATCAATCAGAGTATCAACATCATCAGCAGCAGGCTCATTCACGGGCTCATTCACAGTCCCTTGTGGTGGACCTGCATGCGGGGAACGAGGGATTAGACCTTCATGTGATCTATCAGAACCCTCACTCGAAAGGACAATAACCTCCTCTCGAGTAGGGCTAAGAACATCGTCAAGATCGTCCCCACCGTCTTCACCTAAAATGGCGTTAGCATAAGAAGCAAGGCTCTCACTGGTAGGGTGCAAGAAACAATCCCTTATCTGATCCAACCACACAGGCCTCCATTCGGGTAATATTGCCACAACCATGGCACCACCGGCCTTAGGATCAAGAACGTTCATCAAGCTATATCCTGCTGTAAAATGCAACAACATCAGGAGACATATGACAAAATTAGGGAAGAACATAAAACAAATTAGCAACAGTAGTACCTTTCCCTTGGTAGCCATAGACAGGAAAACCCCTAGGGTTCTGGGGTGCCCATAACATGCTCATCCCGGCCGCCACCAGTGCCCTCTCTTCAAGTTGAGCGATAGAAGTAACCTTCCGGGTCAACACTTTGTACCACTCTAGCTCAACAAAATCTATGGACACATTTACACGAGGAACCCCTTCACTCTCTTCACGGTAATGCATATCAATGGGAATAACCCCTCGGTGAACGTAGAAAAATTTCTGCTTCCAATCATGCAGACTCTTCGGTGGGTTAGTACTGCAAGGATTAACCCCACTGGTTCGGGAATCGAAAGAATAGAAACTGCCAGTATAACTCACAAAATAAAACACATTAAACATCTCGAAAGTTGGTTCGATACAGTTGGCCCTACATGTGAACTCAAAATG
>JARYGA010054072.1:0-29631 GCA_030545235.1 Helianthus tuberosus | reverse complement strand
TTTTCTCTTAATTGTTTTTAGTTTTATACTTCGGGGGTGGAATACATGTTACAACTATTACAGACATTTTTTATGCACAACACTTAAGGCCATTAATCCTCGTCGTAGGACCGAGGGACATGAGTGAAAGATTAGATCTACTTGGGTGTAGCGAGCCCACACCCATGAGGCCGGGGCGGCCCATAGAGGTGACTATGTCTTCCAGCCGGAAGCCCGGTACAAATTTGCTAGGTTTGAGTACTTCCTGCACCTTTTCACACAAGCCAGTGGCTTTGCAACCCATTGGTGATCTCTTTTTCCTTAATTGCTACATACCAGGGACATTTATACACACAAGACATATTTTAAAGGCTTATACACACAGACTTACACATGAACTCGCTCAACCTTTTTGTTGATTTTTCAAACTACATGTATTTCAGGGAACTAGCGGATTTGGCAGGGTATGCATGTGTCTAGCTGCGTTGGTTAATAGATGTCATCCAGAGTTGTGAAGTTTGAGAGGTGTAACCTACTCCTGGACAGGTTACATGTCTCTAAACCTCGTCTTATCCAAAGTCTTTTATGTGTCTTATGAACACGTTTTAAATAATTTATGGTTTGTAACTTATTTCAAGTGTCGATGTTTCTAAACAATGATATGGTGGTATTTTCTCACTTTAATTAATGGATGAACATCTCGTATTTTTATCATATAGCATTGTTGTGATTGTTGCTATGGTATTAAGAAGTCACACCAAATAAACCCACGCTTCCGCAAAAGCCAGGGTGTGACAGCTTGGTATCAGAGCCTCGATCATAGCGAACTAGGATTCTTTCTTGAGTCTAGACTATGATCATCAGGGCTCTCACGAAAACATTTTTACATTGCATATACAAGTTTCCAGATCCAGGGTACAAACGTTTCTTTACGAACATATATTTTTCGTGTCAGACATGTAGTAACTGGAAGGGTTAAGTACCGGTAGTTAAGAACTCCTGTCTAGGCTGGCACTCGTACAAATCCAAATAAAAGGACCCGTTGCCTACCTGGGGACTATCAATGAGAGTACCGATACCTATTAGGCCAAAGCATGTCAAAAAGTTTAGTTTTTGAGTCAATCTTTATTTAACCATTTTTACAAGTTTTAACATACCGCTTCCTACACATAAAGTCTTAGAGACTGAGTGGTTCAATCTTAGAGATTGGGGAGGTTTTGGTCTTAGAGGCCAGGGAGTTAGTCTTAGAGACTGGGAAGGTTTGGTCTTAGAGGCCAGGGAGTTAGTCTGGGAAACTAGGGAGTTCAGTCTAAGAGACTGGGTGGGATAGTCTGGGGAAGACTAGGATGATTACTTGCTTACATTGATTGTGACTTACATGCGTTGTTGGATTATTTATTTTGCGTTATGACATGGGATGTTATGTGTTATTATCTTATTACATACGTATATTACTTACTTACTATACTTACTATGACACTGGTGCCGACTATAGTTTTGTATCGCTAGAATTTAAGAAAATACTTAGGTTAACTGCTAGTAAGTTAGACATTCCGTACTCAATTGAACTGGCTAATGGAAAGCTAGTAGAAACGAATGAAGTCATCAGAGGATGCGTGATAGAGCTGGGAGAACACGAGTTTACATTAGACCTACTGCCAGTCGATTTGGGAAGCTTCGATGTGGTAGTAGGGATGGATTGGTTGTCAAGCAACAGAGCCGAGATTGTATGTCACGAGAAGACCATTCGCATCCCAATGGCGGATGGAGAAACGATCGTAGTACACGGAGAGAAGCGCGATAAGCCCTTAAGGATCATTAGTTGCTTGAAGGCTCGAAAATGTTTGAAGAAGGGATGTGTTGCCTTCCTGGCACACATCGTGGATAAGGAAGCCGCTGAGCCAAAACTTGAAGATATCCTAGTCGTTAAGGAGTATCCTGAAGTCTTTCCAGAGGACTTGCCAGGATTGCCACCACAAAGGCAAGTCGAGTTTCATATTGACTTAATTCCAGGCGCCGCGCCTGTAGCTAAGGCACCTTATCGACTTGCACCTTCAGAGATGTAAGAGCTGTCAACGCAACTCCAGGAGTTGTTAGACAAGGGATTTATCAGACCAAGCTTCTCGCCTTGGGGAACTCCAGTTTTGTTCGTGAAAAAGAAGGATGGTAGTTTTCGCATTTGTATAGACTACCGGGAGCTGAATAAGTTGACAATCAAGAACAGATACCCTTTGCCAAGGATCAATGACCTGTTCGATCAATTACAAGGTTCAAGTTTTTACTCAAAGATCGATCTACGATCAGGTTATCACCAGTTAAGGATACAAGAGGAAAGTATTCCAAAGACGGCCTTTAGAACTCGATATGGATATTACGAGTTCCTGGTTATGCCGTTTGGTTTGACGAACGAGCCAGCAGTATTCATGGATTTGATGAACAGAGTCTGCAAACCGTACCTCGATAAGTTTGTGATTGTGTTCATTGACGACATTTTGATCTACTCGAAGATGAAAGGAGAGCATGAGCCACATTTAAGAGCTATTCTAGAGCTGCTTAAAAAGGAGAAGTTGTATGCGAAGTTCTTGAAGTGCGAGTTCTGGTTACGCGAAGTCCAGTTTCTTGGCCATGTAGTCAATGGAAATGGAATCCATGTGGATCCTACAAAGATTGAAGCAATCAAGAACTGGGAAAGTCCGAAGACGCCAACCGAAATTCGACAGTTCCTAGGTTTGGCTGGTTATTATCGTAGGTTCATTGAGGATTTCTTGAAAATCGCTCAACCTTTGACCTCTCTCACTCAGACAGACAAGAACTTTGATTGGGGAGACAAGCAAGAAGAGGCCTTTCAGCTGTTGAAAAACAAGCTTTGTGACGCGCCAATCTTATCTCTACCCGAAGGCACTGACGACTTCGTGGTATATTGTGATGCTTCACGTCAAGGTTTGGGATGTGTGCTAATGCAGCGTCAGAAGGTTATAGCATATGCTTCTCGCTAATTGAAGATCCATGAGAAAAATTACACCACGCATGATTTGGAATTAGGCACGGTGGTGTTTGCTTTGAAGATATTGTAACACCCCGAAAACGGGTTTAGTAATTAAACCCCGTTAATACAAAAGAGCAGGTAAAATACCGTTAGCGGTAAAGATTAACCCAGAAATTTATTAGGATTTAAATAAATAAGCCTAATAATTAATAAAAAGGAGAATAAATGATTTGAGAAAACAAAGTTATAAAAAGGCCCGAATTAACGAGACTTAATTCATAACAGGTTATAACTTCCCGAACCCGTTAAGGTAACTAGGAATGATTAACCTAGTTGGTAGCATGAGATCAAATGACTAATGGTGAGTTATGGCTTCAATTTGGTCAAGATAAAACATGAGGGACTAATATTGCCGAGTGGGAAACTTGGTTTATTAAAACAAAAAAATAAAACACAACACACACACTTGGTGTGTGTGTGTGAGTGAAATCATCCAGGAGAAGGAGCAAGAGCTCTAAACCCTAGCTCATCCAAATTCATCAAATTGGAGGGCCAAACGACGCTTAAATTCACAACCGAACGTGGATTAACGATCACCAAGTCAAGGGGATCGTAAGGTATGTCGAAATTCTAACATTCGTGAAGTTGTAAAAATTTGATAATCATCCTAATCGCGAATTAGGCATGGATTATAGAAGCTATGGCTATATTAGTGATGTATACTTGCTTAGGAACGAAACCCTAAGTGAAAATCATACATAACATGCTATGAATTGAAGGATTTGATGAATTAACACACTTAGATATGTGGGTTTTAATGTTATGATGAAATTGATGATATAACCATGCTTAGAATCAACATGCATGATAACAAATAGAAGGTATTCGATTAAACCATGAATTTGTGTACAAGATCATACTTCTCACGAAATGGGTTTTGTATGATATGAGAGAATTGATGTTAAGATTGTGATATAGAAGCTTGAAATTAAGTTACCTAGTAGTTAGTGTGTAAAATTTGATTTCGTTAAGAGTTCAGATGAAATGCCTAAGCGAAATTCAATAAACCAAATGTGCATTGAATAAGTTGATAAGTCGATTGACTTTAAAAAGTCAAACCGACCAAGTATATGATCGAATGATAAATTCGATATAAGAAGCGTAGGATGGAATAGTCGTAAATGATTATGACTAACCTAACCATCTTACAATTTCAACGATAGTTTGACGCTTGGCAAGCTAGGTGAAAGCTTTGGGAAGGAAGCGGGTCAAACGAATCAAGAATGAAGGAAAAGGGTAATTCGGATGCAAGGTAAGTATATCTTACACTAGTCATATATTTTAGAATATCCTTTTGTCGTGTTAATTACGAAAAAGACAATTATGACGTAAGCCATAGTAGGCCAAAAAGTGTTAAGAGATGAAAGTATAAGTAAAGTGACCGCACGGTGTAAATCGGAGTGAGTCATATATACGAGGTGGTAATAAATGTCATCTCGCTAATATAATTGGTCATTTAGACCAAACGGGTCAAAAGGTGAAATTATCACCCTTGACAATATCGACTAATGGTTTGTCGAGTTGTATGATTTCAGGAATAAATATCAAATGGATACTTACATCGCTATTACTTAGCGGTTACTAAGGCAAGGTATCAAAACGGGTCAATATATACATTGATCCGAGCCAGGTATGTATAATATAGCTTAACCACTCAATAGGAATTAGAGGCTCCTTGATAGTTAAATGCAGTCATATAGACATTTGGTTACCTTAATAAGCAAACCGAATGATTCATATGATAATCGTTGTGTTTTGAAAACATAATGACTTTTTGAATTAATGCATAGTTTAAAACAGGGCCTTTGGGTCGAAAATGCTTTTAAAAGTCCTTTATATTAATGAAAGGACTTAATGGACCAAAATGCCCTTGTAAGCTAAATCGAGCGAACGACCCATAAGGGTGGTTCGGAAAAGAGTAGTATGCATAATTAAACACTTAGAATGAGTAAACACAAGCGAAAGATGTGAATCCTTAGTCATTTGACTCTATAATAGTCTTTGCCGTAAAATAATGATTTGAGGGGTAAAACTCGGAGTTTAGAAATTTCCACACTTAATACAACACAAATATAGTTGTGAAGAAAGATTATTTGACAAGAAATGTGGTAGTATAATGCTTGATGTGAGTGAAAGAGATTCATGCTTAAAATAGGCTTAATTACCCTTAACGGGTCAAAATAAGCATACGAGCGAAAACGGGTTTAAATTGTGTAAGAAACCTGTGACTAGAGCCTATTATGATAGATAACATTAGTTTGAAGAGGTGCGTGTGAAATAAGGATCAAACAAATATGTTTGCTTGATAAAATGCATAAACGGGTTAAAATTCGGTAAAAAGGTAATGAGTCGAGGCCTTAGAAATCTCAAAAATTTCTTATGTTGGATGTAGGATTTTAACTCCATAAGATGGAGAATTAAATTACGGACGCGTAGGAAAAAGAATCGCGTAAAACAGATCAATAACGAAGAAGTTATGGCCATTTCCGTAAAAACCGGTATTGCTGAAAATTGCAGGACCCAGCTCCAGGCCTGCTGGAAAACGTCCTCCCCCGTGCCATGCGAGGGAGCAACGTGGTGCCGCTGCGTGGCGCGACAGGGCACTGTTTTGGCAAAAAAAAATTATTTTAATCAGTTTCGCTTCCCGGACTCGTTTAAATGCATTCTAAGTTACGTATGACTAATCCAACTCATGTTTTATGAGTTTCAGGTATAATTTTAGCACCGGAGGACGATCAAGCACAACGAAGAACCGAACACGATTAAGAAATAAGCTTCCGCACTATGTATCGTTGTTATGTTAAATGACGAACTCACACATGTTATGTTGTATAGTTTTTAATTCTGTAAAAAAATTTAATGAACCTGTATTTTCAATGAATTTGAAATCATAATTACCCGTTTATCTTCGTAAGCTATGCAAAAACCGTTATATAATAATAAGGGTGTTACAAGTTGGTATCAGAGCTCATGGTTAAAGAATAAAGTGTGTTCGGTTCGAGGCTTGATCGCAAATCTGGTAAGTACATGTATATCAATGGTTTAGTATGATTAAAGTGTTGAGAACAACACATATGGTTATCGTGTAATACACGTTACACCAATAAAAACGATATAGAATAGATATAGTCAACGAAATTACACGCGTTGATGCGTATAGTAGAAAAGCCTTGTATTATAATACGGGCATCCTTTAATGTCGAAATTACTAACTGTTGTATATGTTTTAGTTGAAGGACACTTGCATATGAAGATAGCGAGAGTTTAACAAATCGCAGATTTGACAGAGGAACGGTCCAAAGAGTATGCTCATCAAGGACCTAAATTGCTTAACGGTCGCGAACAAGGCTAATGGCAAGAGAAGCCCGTTAGGGCAAGCATTACCAGGTGCACATTTTAAATTTAATTGCACAAATAGTAATATGCAACGAATATGCAGAAATTGAAAGTTGCATATGTAGATTAAAAACTTGGAAAAACCCGAATAGAAAATGTATTCGGGATATTGTTTCCAAGAGAAATAAATAGAGGCATTACTTACATAGGGTGTGATGTGAAAACTATAAAAAGGTCATGCGTGTCATGTGTTAATCGCTAACTCTGGCCAAGTAAGTAGTGGCATATGATACCATGAATTTCTTATAGCGGACACATTTACATCCGATGTAGTAAAGACGGGGTGAATGGGACAAATTAAAAAGTACCCAAATGAAACAAATGAACAAAATAGTTGATAATAATGTAAACGCACAGCCGGGTGACGGAAGCGTATTACATTAGGATAATGAGCCCGAGAGAAGGGACAAGGATTAATGTAAATGATGATATAAATGAATGATCAAAATAAAATTCACGAAAATAAGTCATCTTGGACGAAAGGGCCATGGTGAACGAAATGGGCAAGTAAAACCAAAGTATAGATGATCCGCCGGGTCATAAAAACAAAGGTGTTGCCCACACGAAAAAGATAATCAAGGTTGTTAACTTTAGTCGTAGTAAAGCAAGGATAACGATGATAATCATCACTCATAACTAATAAGGCCGCCAATGGTGGTCACGTAAAGAATAAAAGACATGGTCGAATAAAAGCGACGGATTTCGCTAAGATGACCAAGTAAATCGAAATGAAGTCTTAATGCAAACCGGAAGGGGTGCAATGATAACGATTTCAGTAAAACACCCGGTTGATAGGTAAGGAATTAAACGCATGCGTAGACTGAGAAACAGGAACGCGTATGGAAAGTCAAAAAGACTCGGGTTTTGGGTCATGACTAAAGGATGATAAGATACTGCAAATAGAAATTTTGATAAATTACGTTCAACTATTTCAAAGTTGAACGGGTCGAACAAAGACTGAAGTTTGACATTTATAAGTGATGAATTTTCACACGAACAAGTCAAACAAATTTAATAAAGGATGACACTTGCTAAAGTAAGTAAGCGCGAATCGAATAAATAAAAGTGTGAAATATTAATAAACCTATCTAAAGGAGTTATAGGCGTTAAAAACATTAAAATAAAAGAACCCGGGTAATGGGACGTAAAGAAGTATAGGTAAGAACCGGGTAACGGTAAATGTAGGGCAAACCGACGTGTAATTGACGTTAGGAGTCAAGAAGTCGGAAAGATAATTCGAAAGAAAACAATGTAGCCTTAGACTACGGTCAAGGTCAAACGAAATCCAAAAAGTAAAGGTGAATAATTCTAAACATAAAAAGGGGTGCCTTAACGCCATATGCGTATATAAACGTATACACATTTGAATAAAGACTCGAATAAAAGATGATCTACGGGATCATCATAACCTACGGGATGTTAATTAGTGTAAAGGTCTACGGGGCCAAAATGACCAACGGGTCATGAATTGAAGCGAAGGGATCATAAGGGCCTCGCCTTAAAGAGGTGAAAGCTTAAGGAAATAGCCTACGAGGTTAAGTGAAGGAACCTACGGGTCAATAGTGTAAGGTGAGGGAAGTTGTTACGATTCCCCGCGTAAAACGAGAACGGAAAACAATAAATTATGGGTTGTCAATTTCCTTGATATGAGTAATTGACACAGTTAAAGAGAAAAACGTTAAACTAAAATTCAGTTTTAGTAAGAAATAACGTTTTAACAAATGTGAATACTATAAGACGAATTCGGAAATAAAAAATATCAAAGAGTATGGGTCTTAACATCGATAGGTGCGAGACGATACATTCGAAAAGAAGAAGTATGATAAAGAAACGTCGAATTAAACTTAAACGTGACGTGACACGCTCACGGACAATAAAAGAAATATAGAAAATGATCACGTTGTAACGTGAGTTACGAGGTATGAAGTGACGGCGACTAATTAGTCTATCCGGTAAAACGATTCAAAGTTAAGAAAGCGTCATAACAAATACAAGCGCTTGTTAATATAACACAAGCGCGGGATAGACCTGTTAAAAGACTAACGAGACTAAGTGGTCAAGTGACAACTCAGTCAATAAAGATAAAGGGTTATAAGCTGTAAGTACGGCCCGCGAGGCCTTACACATGAAAGACGTACGCGTCAGTATACATGAAAACTTTTGACCAAAGGAAACGGGAGCCTTGAAAACGAAACTAGGTTCGTTTGATTAAACCAAAGAACTACGTAAATAAGGTTTCGGGGACGAAACCTCTTTATGGGGGGTAGACTTGTAACACCCCGAAAATGGGTTTAGTAATTAAACCCCGTTAATACAAAAGAGCGGGTAAAATACCGTTAGCGGTAAAGATTAATCCAGAAATTTATTAGGATTTAAATAAATAAGCCTAATAATTAATAAAAAGGAGAATAAATGATTTGAGAAAACAAAGTTATAAAAAGGCCCGAATTAACGAGACTTAATTCATAACAGGTTATAACTTCCCGAACCCGTTAAGGTAACTAGGAATGATTAACCTAGTTGGTAGCATGAGATCAAATGACTAATGGTGAGTTATGGCTTCAATTTGGTCAAGATAAAACATGAGGGACTAATATTGCCGAGTGGGAAACTTGGTTTATTAAAACAAAAAAATAAAACACAACACACACACTTGGTGTGTGTGTGTGTGTGCGTGAAATCGTCCAGGAGAAGGAGCAAGAGCTCCAAGCCCTAGCTCATCCAAATTCATCAAATTGGAGGGCCAAACGACGCTTAAATTCACAACCGAACGTGGATTAACGATCACCAAGTCAAGGGGATCGTAAGGTATGTCGAAATTCTAACATTCGTGAAGTTGTAAAAATTTGATAATCATCCTAATCACGAATTAGGCATGGATTATAGAAGCTATGGCTAGATTAGTGATGTATACTTGCTTAGGAACGAAACCCTAAGTGAAAATCATACATAACATGCTATGAATTGAAGGATTTGATGAATTAACACACTTAGATAAGTGGGTTTTAATGTTATGATGAAATTGATGATATAACCATGCTTAGAATCAACATGCATGATAACAAATAGAAGGTGTTCGATTAAACCATGAATTTGTCTACAAGATCATACTTCTCACGAAATGGGTTTTGTATGATATGAGAGAATTGATGTTAAGATTGTGATATAGATGCTTGAAATTAAGTTACCTAGTAGTTAGTGTGTAAAATTTGATTTCGTTAAGAGTTCGGATGAAATGCCTAAGCGAAATTCAATAAACCAAATGTGCATTGAATAAGTTGATAAGTCGATTGACTTTAAAAAGTCAAACCGACCAACTATAAGATCGAATGATAAATTCGATATAAGAAGCGTAGGATGGAATAGTCGTAAATGATTATGACTAACCTAACCGTCTTACAATTTCAATGATAGTTTGACGCTTGGCAAGCTAGGTGAAAGCTTTGGGAAGGAAGCGGGTCAAATGAATCAAGAATGAAGGAAAAGCGTAATTCGGATGCAAGGTAAGTATATCTTACACTAGTCATATATTTTAGAATATCCTTTTGTCATGTTAATTACGAAAAAGACAATTATGACGTAAGCCATAGTAGGCCAAAAAGTGTTAAGAGATGAAATTATAAGTAAAGTGACCGCACGGTGTAAATCGGAGTGAGTCGTATATACGAGGTGGTAATAAATGTCATCTCGCTAATATAATTGGTCATTTAGACCAAACGGGTCAAATGTGAAATTATCACCCTTGACAATATCGACTAATGGTTTGTCGAGTTGTATGATTTCAGGAATAAATATCAAATGGATACTTACATCGCTATTACTTAGCGGTTACTAAGGCAAGGCATCGAAACGGGTCAATATATACATTGATCCGAGCCAGGTATGTATAATATAGCTTAACCACTCAATAGGAATTAGAGGCTCCTTGATAGTTAAATGCAGTCATATAGACATTTGGTTACCTTAATAAGCAAACCGAATGATTCATATGATAATCGTTGTGTTTTGAAAACATAATGACTTTTTGAATTAAATGCATAGTTTAAAACAGGGCCTTTGGGTCGAAAATGCTTTTAAAAGTCCTTTATATTAATGAAAGGACTAAATGGACCAAAATGCCCTTGTAAGCTAAATCGAGCGAACGACCCATAAGGGTTGTTCGGAAAAGAGTAGTATGCATAATTAAACACTTAGAATGAGTAAACAAAAGCGAAAGATGTGAATCCTTAGTCATTTGACTCTATAATAGTCTTTGTCGTAAAATAATGATTAGGGGGTAAAACTCGGAGTTTAGGAATTTCCACACTTAATACAACACAAATATAGTTGTGAAGAAAGATTATTTGACAAGAAATGTGGTAGTATAATGCTTGATGTGAGTGAAAGAGATTCATGCTTAAAATAGGCTTAATTTCCCTTAACGGGTCAAAATAAGCATACGAGCGAAAACGGGTTTAAATTGTGTAAGAAACCTGTGACTAGAGCCTATTATGATAGATAACATTAGTTTGAAGAGGTGCGTGTGAAATAAGGATCAAACAAATATGTTTGCTTGATAAAATGCATAAACGGGTTAAAATTCGGTAAAAAGGTAATGAGTCGAGGCCTTAGAAGTCTCAAAAATTTCTTATGTTAGATGTAGGATTTTAACTCCATAAGATGGAGAATTAAATTACGGACGCGTAGGAAAAATAATCACGTAAAACGGATCAATAACGAAGAAGTTATGGCCATTTCCGTAAAAACTGGTATTGCTGAAAATTGCAGGACCCAGCTCCAGGCCTGCTGGAAAACGTCCTCCCCCGCGCCACGCGAGGGAGCAATGTGGTGTCGCCGCGTGGCGCGACAGGGCACTTTTTTGGCGAAAAAATTTTATTTTAATCAGTTTCGCTTCCCGGACTCGTTTAAATGCATTCTAAGTTACGTATGACTAATCCAACTCATGTTTTATGAGTTTCAGGTATAATTTTAGCACCGGAGGACGATCAAGCACAACGAAGAACCGAACACGATCAAGAAATAAGCTTCCGCACTATGTATCTTTGTTATGTTAAATGACGAACTCACACATGTTATGTTGTATAGTTTTTAATTCTGTAAAAAAATTTAATGAACCCGTATTTTCAATGAATTTGAAATCATAATTACCCGTTTATCTTCGTAAGCTATACGAAAACCGTTATATAATAATAAGGGTGTTACAGATATGGCGACATTATTTATATGGCACGCGGTGCACCATCTACACTGATCACAAGAGCCTGCAGCACATATTCGATCAGAAAGAGCTTAACATGAGGCAAAGACACTGGGTAGAGCTGTTAAATGATTATGACTGTGAAATCAAGTATCACCCTGGGAAGGCGAGTGTGGTCGCTGATGCTCTAAGTCGGAAGGAAAGGATCAAGCCCATAAGGGTTAGGGCTTTGGAAATGATCATACAAACGGACCTCTCATTGCGCATTCGTGCCGCGCAGAGAGAAGCACTCAAGGAAAAGAATATTGAGAATGAGTATCTCTGTGGGATGGAGAAACAGTTGGTACCAAATGGGGAAGGGACTTTGTGCTTCATGAAACGAACTTGGGTTCCCTTGTTTGGTGGTCTGAGAAATGTTATTTTTGACGAAGCTCACAAATCTCGGTACTCGATTCATCCAGGAGCGGATAAAATGTACCAAGATCTTAAGGATTTCTATTGGCGGCCAAGAATGAAAGGCGATGTTGCGGTATATGTTGGTAGATGTTTAACTTGCGCCAAAGTGAAGGTCGAATACCAGAGGCTTTCAGGTCTCTTGCAACAACCTGAAATACCCCAATGGAAATGGGAACAGATTTCTATGGACTTCATAACAAAATTGCCAAGGACGCCCAA
This sequence comes from Helianthus tuberosus, assembly GCA_030545235.1. Taxonomy (NCBI): domain Eukaryota; kingdom Viridiplantae; phylum Streptophyta; class Magnoliopsida; order Asterales; family Asteraceae; genus Helianthus; species Helianthus tuberosus. The sequence continues at coordinate 17,338 of JARYGA010054072.1, read as the reverse complement.
GGGCCATGATACGATTTGGGTAATAGTAGACCGTTTAACGAAATCTGCACACTTTTTGCCAATCAAGGAGAAAGATAAAACGAGTAATCTTGCTGAGATATACTTAAGAGAGATTGTTGCACGGCATGGAGTGCCTCTCTCAATTATCTCTGATAGAGACGGAAGATTCGTATCAAGGATTTGGCAATCCTTCCAAGAAGCTTTTGGTTCGCAGTTGAATCTAAGTACTGCCTTTCATCCGCAGACAGACGGACAGAGCGAACGAACGATTCAAACATTAGAAGATATGTTGCGAGCTTGCGTAATGGATTTAGGTGGAAGTTGGGATACTCACCTACCATTGGTTGAATTCTCATATAATAACAGTTATCATACAAGCATTCAGGCCGCACCATTCGAAGCTCTCTATGGACGCAAGTGTCGATCACCATTATCCTGGGCTAACGCGGGTGATAGACAGCTTGTTGGCCCGGAATTGGTCCAGGAAACGACCGACAAGATTATACAGATCCGGGAGCGCATTAAAGCGGCTCGTGATCGACAAAAGTGTTATGCGGACCGAAGAAGGAAACCTCTGGAATTTGAGGTGGGAGATATGGTTTTGTTGAAGGTTTCACCCTGGAAGGGTGTAGCACGCTTTGGGAAACGTGGGAAGTTGAATCCCAGATACATTGGTTCATTTAAAATCCTGAAAAGGATTGGTCTTGTAGCATACAAGTTGGATTTACCTGCTGAACTAAATGGTGTACATGATACATTTCATGTATCTAATTTGAAAAAGAGTCCAACTCAAGAGACAATAGTCATTCCTGTCGATGAAGTTCATATTGATGACACACTCCACTTTACTGAAGAACCCGTTGAGGTTACTGATTGGAAGATTAACAAGACGCGCAGGAGTAGTGTCAAACTCGTTAAAGTTCGATGGAATGCACGACACGGCCCGGAATTCACGTGGGAGCGTGAGGACCGTATGAAGGAAAAATACCCACATTTAATCCCCAAGACCCCTGCATCTAGTAGCAGAACTAAAATTTCGGGATGAAATTTTCTTAACAGGGGGAGAATGTGACAACGCTCACAATTACAGGTATCCGTACAATTAATTAATATTAACTTTGTGCTTAATGACAATATTAACTTTGTGCTTAATGACAGTGCTAGAATTTCAATTGACGAATTAAACTGCTTTATGAGTTCTGCATCATACATACATATGCATCACATTCATACTGTCACTCCATTTATTACACACAAGCTTTAGTGATAAACTTGATGCACAAAACACAGTTAGCACAGTGAACGGATAACTCAGAAACATGCTGACAATGCCAGCACATAGACAAACAATAAGTTGAGGGATTTATTTGACATTCTTTGAAACTTGCTTGAAGTTATTACTTTTTAATTTCGAGGACTAAAACCGTCATTATTTGAAAGTACAAAGTTTAGGGACTAAATTGTCATTTTTGAAACTATATAAATACGAGGGTTAAAGTGCAATTATTTCAAACTACAAGTTTAGGGTTCTTTTTGTAATTTTTGAAACTTATTTTATAAAAGAAATAAATAGATGTTTTTGAAATAAAAGTCCAAGGTTCAATTGGTCATTTTCTCAAACTTAAACTCTAGGGACTAAAACTGATTTCTAGAAACTCATTTTAACTGAATATCCTAACCTGGTTAACTTTTATATAAAGGATTCTTCTTTAAACACTAACTCAGTTAGTGTAATTAACTGAACAGTACAGGGACCAATTGTGTCAACTTTCGAAACTTCAGAGACCAAACATGTATTTTATACGAAAGTTGAGGGACTGTTTTTGTAAAAAATGAAACTTGAGGGGCCAAAGTGTAAATAGTCAAAAACCGGTCAAAAAAGGGGGTCTCCTGGGTGAGAACCGGCCCTTGTGGGATTCGAACTCGCGACCTCTCGGTTACAACCGCAACGCCTTAACCAGTTTATCCTCCTACTAGGAGCTGTTAGAATATGAAACCTTAATTCATTTATATACTACTTAGAATTTAAATATTATTAATTATAATCAGTTTTGAATAAAAAGGTTTTAAAACCTTAACGAACCGGCCACACACACACTCGAACCCGCGACCTTCACGAACCAACACACACACTTAGCCAGTTGGACTACCAACTGATATGTTAATATTTCCGATTCATATTATACTTAACATCTTATTTAGTATATAGATATATTATAAACAGCGCAGATCGCACTGATGTTATCGGAAACAATCAAAAATCGATTGTTTAATCGATTTTCTATCTGTAAAGCATTCACACAAGACCCACGACCCATACCCAACTCAGTTCACTCATTAATTCGACACAATTAAGTGCCCATTCGACTGTCATTTGAACTTTTTATAAAATAAATAAAAGTGGATCGATTCCACTATGGTATGTTGGATCTGAGATCGAATTGGACCTCTATATAAGATCCTCAGATTCACACGAACCTCCCACACCCCTCAAACTCACTTAAACAGCTTGAAAACACTGGAATTCGAACCTGCAACTCTCGCCGAAACTCTCACTTGCCGAATTTAGTCGATACACTGTTCCAGCTGATACCGGTTCGTTTTTAACCGTCCAATTAGTTCGTTTATGCTTATACAATGTTTCTCCAAAGTTAATTTGAATATAACGCAGATTTCCCCGTTAATTTTGAGAGTTGACTTTTTATGTTGACTCTGTTTGGGGAAGATGACACTTTTTTATTTCAATATTTGTTTTATTTAAACTAAAACAAAACACAAACCACCAGGCTAGCCCAGTGGTTGTGGTTGTGTTTATTTCAATACAGACCCGGGTTCGAACCCAGGGGTCTGCAAACCTTTTTAATCTTTTTATTTTTAACAATTGTAACATTTCAATAATTTTTATAACACTACTAGACACTGTTACTTTTATTAAAAATATAAAGTTAGTCAATTTATTTATAAAACTAATTTTTACAATATTAAAACAGTTTATTATTAAATAATTAATAATAAATCGATTTTTAAGAATTAAATACTGAAATTTTCAGATTAATTATTTTAAATGGTGATCTTTACAAAACTAATATTGTTGCTCATATTTTATATAAATTTGATATTTATATAAATAAATCAGTATTTATACTTAAAATATAGTTTAATTTAATGTAATTAAATTATATAACTATATAAATTTTATCCAAAATTATTTTTATGACAAAAGATGCATTATTCTGAGTTTATATAAATTTAGAATCTGAATTTTTATTATATTTAATTATTTAGATAATTAAACTTATATAAACTTATTTATGGTTATTTTAATCATTTTAATAAAAATTTATTTGTTTAAAATGATTCCAAAGCCATAATAATTATTTTAAACCATCTAAATTAATTTATAATTTTTATAAATTAATTATATCGCTTGTACAATATTTTGCCAATAATCATTATATTTAATTATGTTATTTAATTATACTAGTTAAATATATTTGATTTATTATTACAATTGTTTATATTAAATCAATTGTACATATTTGCAATTTTATTATTTATGATAAATAAATATTTTTCATAAATAATTTCGTTACATCATATTCATTTTCCAAGTCCTCTTGCTAGGTTATCCAAATCCCGTAATTACCATTTAAACAAAACACTACAGAATCCTATAGATTTAGGATTTCCAATAATCCAATTAAACATTATTGTTGATACACATTCTATATTGTTGCATGTTCAAACAATTAGAGTGACGTGGAATCTTGTTTCCAAAACTCATACAATGACATACGCATTTGGACTTACCTACAATCAAGGTGAGTTCATGTCCCCCTTTTCTCTTAACTGTTTTTAGTTTTATACTTCGGGGGTGGAATACATGTTACAACTATTACAGACATTTTTTATGCACAACACTTAAGGCCATTAATCCTCGTCGTAGGACCGAGGGACATGAGTGATAGATTAGATCTATTTGGGTGTAGCGAGCCCACACCCATGAGGCCGGGGCGGCCCATAGAGGTGACTATGTCTTCCAGCCGGAAGCCCGGTACAAATTTGCTAGGTTTGAGTACTTCCTGCACCTTTTCACACAAACCAGTGGCTTTGCAACCCATTGGTGATCTCTTTTTCCTTAATTGCTACATACCAGGGACATTTATACACACAAGACATATTTTAAAGGCTTATACACACAGACTTACACATGAACTCGCTCAACCTTTTGTTGATTTTTCAAACTACATGTATTTCACGGAACTAGCGGATCTGGCAGGGTATGCATGTGTCTAGCTGCGTTGGTTAATAGATGTCATCCAGAGTTGTGAAGTTTGAGAGGTGTAACCTACTCCTGGACGGGTTACATGTCTCTAAACCTCGTCTTATCCAAAGTCTTTTATGTGTCTTATGAACACGTTTTAAATAATTTATGGTTTGCAACTTATTTCAAGTGTCGATGTTTCTAAACAATGATATGGTGGCATTTTCTCACTTTAATTAATGGATGAACATCTCGTATTTTTATCATATAGCATTGTTGTGATTGTTGCTATGGTATTAAGAAGTCACACCAAATAAACCCACGCTTCTGCAAAAGCCAGGGTGTGACAACTGGTACTCCATGGCGTGCCACTAGCTCATTAGTGTAAACTTCCGAGATCTTTTCTGACGTATAAGTCTCACGTATCGGGATAAAGTGAGCACTCTTTGTCAGTCTATCAACAACTACCCATATTGCATCAAATCCGCGGTTCGTCCTTGGTAGTTTGGTTAATAGGTCCATTGTAATGTGTTCCCATTTCCAAACCGGAATTTCCAACTATTGGAGTTTACCGTATGGTTTTTGGTGCTCCGCCTTGACTTGTAGACATGTCAAGCATTTCTCCACATATTTTACTACATCTCTTTTCATTCTGGGCCACCAATAGTTTTGTTTCAATTCGTTATACATCTTGGTCGCTCCCGGATGAATGGAATAACGGGATTTGTGGGCTTCATCAAGTAGAAGATTTTTAACTCCACACGAGTTTGGAACCCAGATTCTACCAAAACGTGTTTTCAAATCATTGTTGCCATCTACAAGATCCTTAAATTGGCCGACTATTCTTTCCTTCTTCTAGTTTTCCACCTTCACCGCTTCGACTTGTGCTTCTCGGATCCGTTCTAGTAGGCCCGAGGTCACAATAAGCTGCATCGATTGTACCCGTATCGGGGTATAGTCTGCCTTTCGGCTCAATGCATCCGCCACTACGTTGGCTTTCCCGGGGTGGTAGTGTATTTCACAGTCATAGTCTTTGACCGTTTCCAACCATCGCCTCTGTCTCATGTATAATTCCTTCTGATCGAAGAAATATTTCAAACTTTTATGGTCGGTAAAGATAGTACATTTTACCCCATACAAATAATGCCTCCATATTTTTAAGGCAAATACCACTGCTGCCAGCTCAAGGTCATGAGTCGGGTACTTCTTTTAAGGCAAATACCATATGCTATGACCTTGCCTCGTTGCATTAAAACACATCCGAGCCCCGAATGCGACGCATCCGAATAAACCACCATGTCGTCAACTCCTTCTGGTAACGTTAACACCGGAGCGTGCATTAACTTTTCCTTGAGTGTTTGGAAGGCTTTCTCTTGCTCGATGCCCCATACAAATCTTTCCTCTTTGCGAGTCAATTTGGTTAACGGAAGGGCAATTTTGGAGAAATCTTGTATGAATCTCCAATAATATCCCGCGAACCCTAGAAAGCTTCGGATTTCTGAGGGATTCTTCGGAGTGCTCCATTTTGACACGGCTTCTACTTTTGTCGGATCCACTAGTACCCCGTCAGCACTAATGATATGCCCGAGAAACTGCACCTCTCGTAACCAGAAAGCGCACTTTGAGAATTTGGCATACAACTTTTCTCGTCTGAGTGTCTCTAACACTTCTTGCAAATGATACATATGCTCAGCTTCATTTTTCGAATATACTAAAATGTCATCGATAAATACGATTACCGACCTATCCAGCATAGGTTTGCAACCCCGGTTCATGAGGTCCATGAAAGCCGTGGGTGCATTGGTCAACCCAAAGGGCATTACGAGGAACTCATAATGCCCGTACCGCATACGAAAGGCCGTCTTCAGTACGTCTTCCTCCTTGACCTTCAACTGGTGATAACCCGATCTGAGGTCAATCTTTGAGAACCAACTCGCTCATTGTAGCTGGTCAAACAAGTCATCAATTCTTGGAAGTGGGTATCGATTTTTCACCGTGAGTTTTTTTAACTCTTGGTAGTCGATACACATGCGCATACAGTCGTCCTTCTTTTTCACGAATAGTACTGGTGCGCCCCACGGGGATACACTCGGTCAGATAAACCCTTCTTTTTCACCGTGAGTTTGTTTAACTCTTGGCCACAGGTTTTGCGCCCGGAATCAATTCGATTCCGAACTCTACCTCCTGTTCTGGTGGTATTCCCGGCAAATCTTCCGGGAACACATCTCCATAATCACGAACCACCGGTACGTCTCCGATTTTTGGGGACTCTTTCTCTGACTCGCTTGCGTATATAATATATGCTTTGCATCCATGTTTCATAAGTCGGTGAGCCTCTAGCATTGTACATACCACAGGGTTACCCCCTTTTTCACCGTATATGGTAACATGCTTTCCGCTAGGAGACGTCAATTTTATCTCCTTGCGGAAACATGCCACCTTTGCGTGGTATCGGGACAGCCAATCCATACCCACAATCACTTGAAATTCTCCCATCGACATCGGGATCAAGTCTATTGAGTACTCTTTGTCATCGATGCTCAATTTGCAATTTTGACATACATCACAAACAATAAAACTCTTGTTATTACCTATCTCTACTTCTAAAGGCATAGGTAACTTAGTTAGAACAAATGAAGGATGTCGAATAAACCCATATGAAATAAAGGATTTATTCGCACCCATATCAAATAACACACGTGTAGGAATCGAGTTTACAGCAAATATACCTGAAACCACTTCGGGTTCTACGTTTACTTCTGCGGCAGTTAGGTGAAAAGATCTAGCTTTTGCTTTCGGGGCGTCACCCTTCGCGTCTTGCCAATCTTTCTTTCCCACTAGCTCCTGGCATTCCGACTTCTTGTGGCCCGGTCGGTAGCAATTGTAGCAAACTGTCACTTTATCCGGGCATGATGAAGCCATATGCCCCGTTTTCCTACATATGGGGCAAGGTTTATCTTTGAAGCGACACTCGCCTTTATGACCCTTTCCGCAGATTTTGCAACTTGGCGACCCGCCTTTCGCGTCCGATTTCTTCGTTGTTTCATTCGTCCGTGCTTTCTTAGTAGGGCTTGGGTTAACATCATGTGCCCTTTGTTCACCCCGTTCGACTTGCTTTTTCAATTCAATTTCCCGTTCCCGAGCAACATCTATGATCTCGGTAAGGGTCTCATACTTTGAAGGAGTCATAAACTCCCTATACTCGGCACTCAACATGTTGTAGTAGTAATATATCTTCTGTTCTTCATTTGTCACCAATTCGTCACAAAACTTCATCTTATCCATGAACATTCCCGTGATTTTGTCGATGGACTCACCCTTGTGCCTAAGCTGCATGAACTCTTCTTTGATTCGGTTAATGACCGCTTTGGGACTATGATGTTTAAGAAACGGCGTCTTAAATTCATCCCATGTCATAGCCTTAGCCGCTTCACTTCCAATTTCTTTCTTCTTGTTATCCCACCAGTTTTTCGCTTGACCCCTTAATTGACCCGTACCATAGGCTACGTAGTCATCTGTATCACAATGGGTCCTTTCAAACACTCCCTCGATGTCGCTTAGCCATCGTTGACATACTATTGGGTCAACCTCCCCGTTATAAACTGGCGGTTTACACGCCATGAACTCTTTGTATGAACAAGGCTTTCGTCCTTCGGACTTTTCCTTCGCTAAATTGGCATTATCTTCCAATTTCTTGATTCTCTCATCCACTACCGATAGTACCGTGTTTTGGATCTTATCGATAAAACCGGACAAACTATTTTCGATTGCCTTTCCAACTTCCTGGGCAATCACTTCTCTCATTTGCTCGGTGACTCTTGGCACCGCATCATCGTTACCTCCATCTGTCATCTTTAATACTGAAATGTTTACATTAACCGTTAAACATTTCATTTATAACATATGATTTACTTGCTTCGGTTTAATCAAGTCCGTAACTTGCTTTAACCATTCTTGTTTAATACACATCCCGTGTTTGAGTGTGTTAACACACTCTTTCCGTGCATGTCAATTCATGTTTCCTTTCTATATTTACTAAGTCTACTTAAAACAATTAACTCTTACCGGATGTTTGATCAAGCTTGAACCGAACACACCTTGTTAATAACCTTGAGCTCTGATTACCAACTTATAACACTCTTTCCAATTATAAACACTAATAACAATTGGAACTACTTTTCTAGGAATTAATGTAAGACCCTTACATTAATTGAATATTTCATATAATATATATAGTGTATTTTAAACGTCGTCCTTTAAAACATCGATGAAACGACGTTTACATAGAGATAAAAACCTTCAACGATAATTACAAAAGTTTAAACATCCAAAAGATGATTATAATAGTTTTTCATAAGTTTGGTAACAAAAGAAACTATTAAAGTAGCGGAAGCTTCGTTAGATTGTGTGTTCGGTTCTTGACATGGCTTGATCATCCTCCGAGGTCTAAAGTGCATCTTTACCTATCATACAATTTCATTTAAATGATTAGAAATCAAAGCATTGAACAAAATAATTAAGCACAAGAAATTATATTTTTTTTTCAGCCCCTTCACCCGGCCGTGTCAGCTAAACATGTATTTTTCACTGCCCCTTCACCCGGCCATGTCAAATGTTCACCCGGCTGTGTCAACTCTGCACGTTTATTTTTCACCCAATTTACATCCAAACCTATCCAAACTCATTTTTATCGCTTGGGGTTCGTTTCTTAACATGTCTAAGATATCATCCATTACCCGGATCCATTATTCATATAGTTTACGCTCCCGTTACCCGGTTTACGTTTTGCTTTATTTTGACCCGTTTGTTTACAAGTTTTACAACTTGTATTGCTATCATATCATGCTTCGGCCATTTTACCCATTCCCGGGTTTACCAATTATGGCGTTTCACTCCCCTCCCGAGGGTTACTTATGCAGTAATCATCATGCTTGTTTTCAAGGATTTAAACATGCTTTTCTTAATAGTTTGACAAGTAAAATTTCCGAACTTTAATCCCCCTACAAGGGTTCATTTTTGCAACAAGTTAGCGTGTCCGCTTCACGGCTTACGCTTTGTTTATAACCAATAAACAAGTGATGGTCATTGACTTCGACGTTTACAACTCAACCTTGTTTTGACCCGTTTGGATGTCGAATGGAGACCTCGATTTCAAGACATACCAAACTCTATTTCAACAATTGTTTTGACCCGTTTTGTTTGCCTAATGCGCTTCGTCACTTTCGTGACTTAACGGGTCTCCTCTTTCTCCAAATTTCAATATAACAAGCTAAAACAATAATTAAACATAATGTAACGAAACCATAAGTCCCGTACCTTTAGAGCACACCCTTCAAACGCGTATCACCTCCGGCTTGTCCGCTTGATGATCCGGATTCTTTACCTAAAGAGTTCCATTCACAACCAATTTAGAACCCTTTTTACAATCATTTATCATAATTCATTTATGATATCCGAATCTGCGTTTTTGTCCGATTATTAACGTTTTATTCCTCACTTAGGCATTTTAACAAACACCTAGCGGGTCAGATTTTTACATAATCATTACTAGGTTCTTGACATGTTATTTCCATCTACATTCACTTCAAATTTGGCAATTTACACAAAATTTCAACATCAATAATACTGAATTTACCACATAAATTCAGTTTTTACTAGAATAGAAATCATAATCCTAGTGTTTATCTAGTTTCTACAATTCCATTAATCACCTACAATGGTTATTACAACTCCACATGTATCATGCAAGGTTTTATCAAGAGATCATCTAGGGTTTATCCCTAGACATCATATTACCTCTAGTTTAATCTATCCGACACATAATCAAGCTAAATTTTCGTTTTTCATAATTAACCTAGAATTCAAGATGCATCAAAATACCAAAAATTTTGCATACCTTATGATCCCTTCGTTGAGGTGATCACTAATATGTAATCAGATTTCGATTTAGACTTGATTTAGGCCTCCAATTTGAGTTTTTTGTGAAGAATTAGGGTTTGAAAGAAATCCCCTGGTCGCCCCTTCCTTCTGTTCGATCCAAGCACACACACAAGTGTGTGTTTGGTGTGTTTATTTGATATTTTAACATTTAAGTTTCAATCTTTACTAGTTTGGTCCCTCAACTTTTATTTAACTTTAAGTTTAGGTGTTTTAACCTTATTATAAGTCACTTCAAGACTTGTAGCTAACTGGGTTATAAGTTCCTAGTTAGTTGATTCTTGTTTGATTAATACTTTATAATAAAATATAAAGTTTTACATTTTTGGGGTGTTACACCTACAAAAATAAGTATACAACTCGCCGATAGATCCGTCAAATATCCACAAGGTGTCGCTGAAAATCTATTAGTCAAAGTCGGCGAATTTGTCTTTCCGGCCGACTTTGTCATACTAGATATGGAGGAAGATGCCGAAGTACCACTCATCCTAGGGAGGCCATTTCTAGCTACGGCCCAAGCAGTGGTAGACATGAATGATGGAACACTAACATTGAGGATTGGGGCCGAGGAAATGAAGTTTGGAGTTGGAAAAAGAGTAGAGGACGACGACCCGGTCAACTACATGAAGGTCATAGACTCAAGTTTGGATGACGCTCTCCGACGGTGTAGCATGGGATGCAAAACATCCCACTTGGGTAACATATGACCAGGCTTTGGGTCTAGCCAAGGACCCTTATAAACATGACGCACCACGTAGGCATTCTGCGGAACTATCCTTAGCTTAATTTAGATTAATTTTAATGTTTTCTAGTTTAGTTTTAATTTGCAGGAATAAAACACACTCGGGATGGTGATGGATACTAAGAGAAACTTGAACCAGCACCCCATGCACAAAAACAGGGCCACCCGATAAATTTTTCTTCATTACAGCAAGTTCAGCACGGGGTCATGCTCGCCCAACACGGCCCGTGCCCAACTATCTGCAGAAAATGCCCAGTTCAGGTAACTGGACACGGGGCGTGCTCACTGAACACGCCCCCGTGCCCAGGCTTCTGTTTCTTTTTATTTATTTTGTTACTGGCGATTTGAACACGGGGCCGTGTCCAGACGCCCAGTAACACAAATTTTTGCTTTTTCACACCTTTTTGCACATTCAATCAACCTAAAAACTTATTTTTGGGACACATTGAGGACAATGTGTAATTTAAGTGGGGGGGGGGGGGGATGCTAAAACCTTGAATCTTGCAAGTCCTAATCACAAGCCTTACACAAAACTCTATTGGAACCGCTAATCACCCAAAATTTTTTCAAAAATTTTTCATTTTTTTACTTGTCTAGTTTAACTCGGGAATTTCAAGTTCTAAAAATGTTATATTTTTACAAATTTACAACCGATAGCGTCATGATAAAAAGAACCAACATAAGAAAATTATGAAACGGCATGACAAGTTTAGTTAAAATTTGATTATATATACTTGATCACATAAAAACCCATTCCCACAAAAAGTGAGTTTTGAGCCTTTATTGAGCATACAAATACATATCTTTAAACTAAATGCTCATTTTTTTCGTTTCTTGTGTGAATAGCCGCTTGGTTCTTACAACTCTAGAACTTGCCACGACGATACATTCCCGGTCCTTACCAACTTAAACCCGAGTAAGTAAATGACGGAGGCATTAGGACTAACCTTTTTATTTCTACACCATTATTTTTCTTTTTTTTAACAACCTACCCAAAAACCCCCTAGTTAACCCCTTTGAGCCTAAACCTTTTCATTTCATAACCCAAAACAAACACCCTTTCACCCACCAAAACCTTTTTATTTTTAACCCTTTGTTTTAGTAACAAGCTAGGTTTTTCGTCTAACCCTTTGCTATATAAATTACATCAAATGTGGCATAAAACTAACCCTTTTTATTACTAATGTTGGAAAAAGTGTGTTTTTGTCTTCCTTTTGTATTTTCAGGATTAAATGAGCTCAAATGAACAAAAGGAGCAAAAAGGCAGCTAAATCTAACATAAATACAAGAAAAGGATCAAACGTGGCATGCCCGACCCCCCGACATCATCTTCCCAAGCAAACTTAAGAAGACAGAAGGCTGAACACACCCCGTGCTCAGTTAGCACGGGGGGCGTGCCCAAGTGTTTGTAGAAAAGACAAAGCTGTAGAAGCTTCTATCACCCACCACGGGGGCGTGCCCAACCGATACGGGGCCATGGTCAACTCTAAGATTCGCAGATTCTGGGGAAATCTTGATAGTACAGATACGCTTCTGCACATGGGGGCGTGCCCAGTGGACACGGGGCCGTGCCCAATGGACACGGGGCCGTGCCCGAGCCTCTGTTCAGCCTATAAATAGGGGTGCTTGGCTCATTTGCAAACCATCCCTTGGCACACCACCTCTCTCAAACTTCACCCACCACCATCACAACACCATCATCCATCGTCCATCGTAGAGTGTGTGAGTCATCTCGGGATCCAAGATTGATCGTAAGAGTTCTTGACAATCAAGACCATGTTTGCCTAAGTCTCTTACATCACTTGGTGAAGACAAGTGTCTAGTGTAATACTTTTTATTTTTAATCTTTTCGCACTTTTTATTTGGTTATGTATTAATGACTTTAATAACTAGTTTCTTATGTTGAAGGTGATCCTTCCTTATCGTTTGTCCGTGGTGTCTTGGCATTATTTTACTGTCTATATAAAATAAAAGATTTTCACGATTCATATCTCCACGGTCTATATGGAGATATGTTGGCTACCTGGTCGGGGGTTAAGGGAACAGTTTGGTAAGAGTCTTGCCTTGTTCAGTGTATAGATCCTGCAAGGACCTGGGTCAAATTTAGTAGGACCTCCTTCAATACCTACCGGTATTGGATGGCGGGGGTCCAAACTCTTTGACCCCCTCATATGTAGGCTACTATTAATACTTTAACCCGGCTACTTAGGACTGTATCCCTGCTGACTCAGACTACTTAGCCGAGGGTAACGTCACCTTCAAAAGATGGGTCTACCATAAGATGCATTAATAACTTAATTAATTATCTTTCAATAATCCAACCCTTTAGGATTGTATCCTTGCTGACTCAAACTACTGGGTTGAGGGTAACGTCACCTTCAAAAGAGGGGCCTACTACAATAACTAAGATAATCTCTTAAAAAGTGCAAAAGTACGGAAATAATCAAAGGTTACACTATACACGAGTCGGATCCAAGTTATTCATCTTGTCTATCTGTTTTTACTTTTATTTTATTTTTTAGCATTTTAGTTAGTTTTTATTTTTCTAATTTAAAAGCATTTTTCTAACCTTTTGATTTGATTAGACGTTGAGGATAAACCGGTATTAAAAGCTCTTGTGTCCTTGGACGACCTCGGTATCTTGCCAACACTATACTACGCTCACGATGGGTGCACTTACCCATATGTGTGTTTGGTGTTAGTAAAATATCGTGTTTTATAAATTTAAAACTTGACTAACGTGTAAAAAGGGCTTAAAATATACTTAAATATATATCACACCACACACGCATCACACCTTCCGAAGAACTTTTATCAACTTTTCTTTTTTCCACATGCTTTACTTTTTGCTCTTTTAGCTGCATCGTCCTCTTCTTCTGCTACTTTCTTCTTTTCTTTGACTGTTTTTAGGTAAGCCCTTAATTTTCGTGTAAGATTTGAGCATGAGAGGATATCTCTCAGCTCGATACTACCATTCAAACATCACCACCCAGTCATTAGTCATTCATTCAGTGAATAGATGACTGGTTGGAGGTTGAACTTATATATGTCACCATCATTTGGCAAGTTTTGATGTTGATTGTTGGTGAGAATCTACAGTAATGTTGGATACATTGCCCATCTTGTTTTTGTATTTATGGCATTATAAACCATGCTATGGAATATCAGACCAGAGATGTTAAACTATTCACGCATACAAAGTTTGTACATCGCAGCTGACCATTCTAGATTCAATCATCGTAATCGCCTTTTCTATGAGAAACACAAACTACAAACTTGTGGCTGATAAACCTCCAATCTCTTGTCAACCCTGACTTATTGATTTTGTACGTTATCGAAAATCGCCTTTGTGCCTCATCATTTTGAACCCTCTAAGACTTTTTATTTGTTCCTCATCTTTAGGTTCATCATGTTTATCTTCAGGCTTCGTTTCTAATTCTTTCTTTGGTGATGGCAATAGGTTTGAACAATAACTTTCACAGATTTCCAGAATTCTGCAATGTGCATGTTGAAAATAAAAAGATTTTTTTGAACGCCAAATCTATCTAATTTTTAGCGATCCATTCCATAACATCTTAGAAGCCAGCTTCAGGATCTATGGATAACGCTTGATTGTGCATCTGAGATGTTTCCCTTGCTAGTGGTTTATCCATCCTACACACTTGAAAAGGACCAAATGAAATCTAAACATATTTAATATGAAAAGAAAAATAAATATATACAAAATATATAAAGGGAATAAAATGATTATATAAAAATATTTACAATTTTAAAAACAGATTAAAAATTGCGGTTTTGCTTTAAAACGCAAGTTAAAAGCGCTGGCATTTGGTGATTAACACAATCAATTACGCCAGTAACCATATGATCCAGAGTTAAAACCGCTGGCTCAACAATAAAAACACCGTGACACATAAATTAAAAATCTTGATAACAAATCAACGTATTTGGTTCATTTTTAGCATGGGGTCACAACATGTTTATTAAAACCCTGCTATGAGTGGAGAGTCGGTTGCTTGAAGTCACATTCTAGACTTGAAATAAAAACGCAATCATCTTCTTCATCCCTAAAACCCTAACAGTACAAAAACACAGTTTTAAACCCTTTAAAATTTTGATGATTTAACCATTGTTTGATACCAAACACTTGAAACTACACAACATAAATACTAAGCTATCAATCTAATATCAATCCCAAACTCTTATGGCCTTAATGAACAATTATCCGGACAGATTTAGGGTCAAACTAAGGTTATGAGCTTCAAATAGGTTTACGTATGTGTTTTTGGGAGATTTTTGAAAAGGTGTGTTTTAGTCGGATTCAAAAGCTTTTATAGTTGTTGTTAATCCCATGGATTTTATTAAAAACACTAGTAAAATAAAAGCGTCACCCTTCCTTTGAATTCTTTTCAAATTTTGAAACTCGGTACGTAATTACGCCCATTTTTGCAAAATTCTTTTGAAATTCACACCCTTTTTGCTGATAATTAAAATAAAATAAGAAGAAAATAACTTTGGTAAAATGGACAACTACGAATTTATTTTTAATATAATGATTTTGCTTTTGAGAGCCCTTGTAATCTTTTTGATGAAATTTTCTTCGACTAACCTGCAAAAAGATCATATTGATAATACCTACCGGTACACTTTTCAATTTTCCTTTGGATTATCGAGGAAAAAAGATCATATTGATAATACATGCTTGTATATTTGTCCTTTTAAGTCCACGCATTAATCTTTCAACTTACTTTCGATGATGAATTATCATGTGGCAGATAATATTGACAAAAATTGCTATGGTTCCCACACATACTAGCAGATTTAGTTAGACTGACGTGCTTGTGAGTCCCACGTCAGGACATACCCCCGTGATCAAGGTATGCGCAAAGCTTCCTCATGACAGGTGAATATATGGTTTTCATTCTTTGTTGAATTACAAAGTCAAGACATTGGTGAACAGGTATGTACTACGGTACAATCAAAGTAAACAACGTTTGTCTGACTAGGGTTGGGCAGATACAAATTATGATATGTTTAAATTTGAATGACTCTTTAAAAGAGCTTCTTTATTTCTCGTGTTTTTGGCCTTTTCGATCGTTTGAGATATCTTGACTGTGTCAACGTCTGCATATGTCTGAATACAATAGAAGGACAACCATAATATCCCTGAATGAAAAGCAATCTAAAGACCCTGAAATCTCAAATTTTAGCAATCTGTCAACGCAATATTTATGACCATTAAGCCATATGTCGCAATGTGTTACCCACTTGATACAAAACATAGTGGGTTTCCCAGAATTTTGTGTGGACTTTATCTTCATCTACTAATCGCAGTTTACTCAAAGGAATTACTGAACCTACCGACACACCATTGCTTAGCACCACGACGTCCTCCAGATCCTATTCGCATGGTAACTGTTAAGGGCTAGATTTTAGTTATAATGGATCCAGTATTCTGAGGCGTTGCTTGGATAAGTTATCCTTAGCGGGTAATGCAGGGACCCAGAGGATCAAGGATCCTTATTATTATTTACGGTTTCTAACAATTGTTCTCGATATTTTCTTATTTTCATGTGCAAGATATCAACTAGGTGGACTGAGTCATAGCTGGAATCTCGGGGATAATTCGTTATGGAGTTGCACGTGTTTATTCCACAACGGTCATGGGGAGTGAACGTGGTCAAGCAAGTTTTTCTGATTTAGTTGTTGTGGTTATTTAAAACGGGTTGATCAAGTGTTGTAGGACACATTCTCATTTTTCGCATACACACACTACGAACCAGAAGCTCATAAACACTCTTAGAAATCAGTTATAACACACTTGATCAACATCCGAAGTTTTAATCACTTTTCATTGTGCAATATAGTTGGTGGTTGATAGTTTTCACCACCCGATGTTTTTGTGTCGGCGATCTACTAGTGATCAAGGGCTTTTCCTCATATAAGTTTATGTGTTCAATCACATTTACGGCCTTACATTCATTTCTATCATTGTTAATCATCTAAGCACTCTACCTCACATTTCAGATTTGGTTACATTATCCTTAATCAGATTTTTGACCAAAACATTGAAGGAACTGGTTCTTCCATGTGGAGTCATTTTGGGTTGTTTTGAGGATCGAAAGAGGCTGATGAGGTTTAGTTTTGAACAAGAAGCGGCTGGAGCCATGAGTAACTAAGGAGTAGAGGAACGAAAGCTCAGACAAACTGAACTCAAGATCTTCAGTTTTGATAATCAAATTCTTGACCAAAACATTGAAGGAACTGGTTCTTCCATGTGGAGTCATTCTTGGTAGTTTTGAGGATCGGAAGAGGTTTATGGGATTTGTTCTTGAACAAGAAGTGGCTGGAGCCATGAGTAACTAAGGAGTTGAGGAACAAAAGCTCAAACAAAC